>JAOEHQ010033642.1:0-13002 GCA_025447715.1 Asclepias incarnata | reverse complement strand
ATGGTCAGCGTGCAAAATTGCAAACTTTGGGTGTCATTCGGGTAAATAAATTCGTAGGGGTATGATACGTGCAATTTGGCCTATTCGTCAGGTACCATTCTTGTAATTAACCCTTTATTTTTTTAAGTTATGAATTTGACAATGGAATATTTGATTTGTTTATTATTCCATTTTTTTTTTGTATATTTTGCTCACATTTTTTAATTTTTTGTTTTGATGGAATCTAGACTTTTGTTTGCAGATATTATGTATATGTATGCATAAATATAGACGTAGATACAAATATATGTATAAATATGTAAAGGCAAGAAACTTTGTTATTAAGGTTTGATGGATATGTATGTATAGATCTGTATATGTATATAGATATAGATGTAATAGTTGATGAAGATGATGATGATAGATAAAAAATAAGATTCAATTACACTTTTGGTCCCTGTGGTAAGGAAAAGACTAAACTACCCATCATGTGCAGGTCACGTGACCTCATATTTAACGTCCGTTAGTGATTTGGACCAAAAGTGTTGACGGAGCAAAAATTTAAGGAGTTAAACCGAAAGTTATTTAATTACATATATACAAAACATTGAAATTGCAGGGACCAAACATGGATAAATTGAAACTTGTTGTCTTCTACATTATGAGATACGTGCAAACATATATATATATATATATATATATATATATAAATATATATAAAATACACGCATGAACGATTCCATTTTTTGACCGTTACATCATCATCATGATGCTCCTCTCTCGCTCTCTCTTCTCGGCTCCTTTACCCGATTGACCGACGGCGATGTAGCCGTGATACCCGAACTTAACCGAACCCCTTACATACCCGAGACCACTCCTTCCCCTCTAACAGTTTATATATAAAGTTTTTGATAAACTAACTTTTATTATGATTGGACTTTTTAAAACTTCATAAATGTCGTACTAATGGGAAAACTAATGTTAAATTAAGTCAGAAAATTTATAAGCTTAAAGATGTTTAATCAATTTAACTATTAACCTATGAACTTTACTATTTTTTTTATACTTACTTTGAATTCAATCTTGTGTGATGTATGTTGATCTCATTCGTAGTCATATCCAGGCTTATAAATTTTAGTCATGTATGTTATTTTTGTAAAATGCTATGAAATAAAATGCTATGGTTTAAAAAATTATAGACCTCCTTAACTTTTATAAAACTCATTGTAATATTACCATTAACAAAATGCTCTTGGTACTCACAGAATATATTTATACTACATACAAATTTTTATTTATTTATTTAGGGAGTATCAATTTGTAAAGTAAAAGGTGTGATGGTGAAATAAAATGAAGCGAAAAAACAACGGGTAGAACATTTAAGCGGATTCACGTGTGGCATGTGAGACACTATGCCGTCAACGTGCCATTGACGAGCAATGAAGATGAACGTGATGGTCATACCAGGTTCTCTTGCGCGCAGTATACGTAGTCCACTATATATGTGTCCTCTATGCATAATGTTAAGCATCGATCTATTGATGCACTTTTGATAACAATCTCTATTAGCAAGCATACTAGTCATTGTGATGAAATTTAGATTAGAAACAAAGGATACGCATTCTAATTAAGTTTTCAATGATCTTTATATACAAGTTGATTGATTCCAACATTGATGTACTGCATTTTTATCATATCTCACCTATTAATTGTTTGTACAATCCGGAATTTCCACTGGGTTTATTCGTTTGCAAATCTTTTCGGAACACACCAATTATACTACTCTATAACCAGATGAAAACCCAGCCCAACCTGTAAGTCTTAAAGAAAAAGAAAACGGGCTTGACTTTTACACCATTCCACCATTGACCCGAAGAATCTGACCGTTAACCCATTCTCCGGCATCACTCGCCAAGAACCCAACCAATGGAGCAACATCCTCCGGCTGCCCAAGTCTACCCAATGGAATCTGATCCACTGCCATTTTCACCATAGCCTCGGTTTTCCCTACGTAAAACAGTTCTGTTGCTATAGGCCCTGGAGCTACACAGTTAGCGGTGATGTTGGTACCCTTAAGCTCTTTCGCCAGGATCTTCACCATAGCTTCAACCGCAGCTTTAGACGCTGTATATGCCCCATACCCTGGTCTCAAAGACGCCACTAAAGACGTGGTGAGACATATAATCCTCCCTCCGCCTCCTTGTTTCAGCCGGTTTGCAGCCTCCTTGCAACATAAATAAGCGCCTCTCGTGTTCACTGCAAAGATCCTATCAAATTCGTCTAGAGATGAGTTGGGGAGCGAACTGTAGCTAGCGTCCATAACCCCAGCGGCATTTACAAGGACATATAAAGGAGAGTCAAATGCGGATTCAGCAGCATCAAATAGCGCTTTCACTTGAATCGGGTCAGAAACATCAGCTTTGACCGAAATAGCACGTTGTTGTCCTGTTTGTGTGTTTGTTCAGTAAAACAAAAACAAACGATAACTATGATATTATGAAGTTTAAAGTTGTTAAAATTATCTTGAAATCGTATAAACTAAAATAGCAAAAATGATGGGTGCTTCTAATAGCTATATTTGTTTGTTTTTTTTTTTTTTTTACTTTTGTCTAGGAAGTACATAAGTTAGTTACTATTGGAAGTGTATATGTTATTTCCGTTAAAATAAACATTAAAAAGGAAACAACAATGCAGTCGGATATACCTGGCTCTAATTTCCCTTGGAAAAGAGACATAGAATTGATTTGTGAGACGACAAGATCGGCTTGAGTGGAATTGGAGCTGTAATTAATGACTAACTTGGCTCCAAGAGATGCAAGGTGAAGGGATATAGCTTTGCCAATGCCACGTGATCCCCCGGTGACAATTGCAACCCGGTCTTGGAGTTGGAGGGGCTGCTGAGATTGCGCGGTTTGGAATGATGAAACACTAGTGCTGCTGATTTCGCTTGCCATTGTTTGAGATGATGATTTTATGCTTGATGTTTCTTTTTAGTCTATGTATATATGTGTTATTATCAGATCTGAAGTATATATGTATGTAATGGCTGTTCTATTTATATATGGATGGTGAGTTCATCACCCTGAGAAATCTTCGTCACTGCTTAAGTCACTATGTGTTTTATATTTTCATTTTTTCTTAATAATTGTTTATATTATGTGTATGTATGTATGTCTACGTGTCATAGTAAAAGAACTCCATTAATTAGACTACGGAGTGGGCCTTTTATGGCCGCCGAGACGCCTCGAAAACGTCGCAGAACGCCGGGCACACCATCCCGTGAGGCATTCCATCATGGTTTGACCGGGTCTCCGGCTCTTTGTCGACACCCATATTTCGTTTTAAAAACCGAGCCAACGGCTCTTTTCTCCCCCAACGGATATTTTGACCTAAATTATTTTATTTTATTTCTTTTTTCCTTTCCTTCTTCACTTTATATAACGTTTATATATATATATATATATATTTTATTTTATTTTTAAGAAAACCACATACAAAACATACATATATACTATAAACTCATACAACTATCACCATACACATACTAATATGGATCCCACCGATTATTCGTCATCATGGTTCTCTTTCGATTCTATGGGATCGGACGATTACGATGACGTCGTCGATAGTGCGGTTGCTTTAACCATTAATTTAGTGACGCGAGTCGCTGAAGAGGATGACGGACCGCGATTTAGAAGAAGGGTAGTACTTGTACGTCGTCGTGTAGGAACAAGAGCGGTTGATGTGTGACTACTCTGCGGACGAACCGACTTACAACCCGGGACAATTTAGACGACGCTTTCATATGCATTAGGGTTTGTTTATGAGGATTACCGCCGACTTGGAGAGAGAGTATCCATATTTTCAACAAAGATACGCCGCCGCAAGAAAGCTAGGTTTCACCGCGCTTCAAAAGTGTACGACCGCAATTCGACAACTAGCATACGGCGTGGCGAGTGACTTGCTTGACAAGTACTTGCAAATGGTGGAGAGGACCGCACAGGAAGCATGTGCCCATTTTTGTAGAGGTACTTTTCTAAAAATTAATTTATGGCAATTTAGAATATATTTTTAGTTTTGTTTATATATTTTTAGTTTAGGCTAGTAATTGTACCCGCGCGTTGCCGCGGAACACGTTTTTTATACGACAAAGTTTTGGATACAAATAGTATATAGTAGTATTAGTGTAATAAAAATACATTTATATAAAATCTTCGAACCCAAATTTCAAAAAAGGCAAAAAAAACATGTAACAATAATAAAAATAACGTATATGAATAATAAGAATAATAAGATGTATAAAAACATAGAACAAAACAATAACTATATTAATGCAAATAATGACAATATGACGACGGTGATGTAATATAGTGTCTTGCTTTAAATGTTACATGAACGTAAAACGTAACGATGATGAAATTATTATATATTACAAAACGTTAGATATAATGAAACGGAGGGCAATAATCAAAACCAAATATTTAAAGGTAAAAACCATAAATGTAGGAAAGTAGTTTAATATAAACATAAGAACCTAAAAGTTTGGTGTCAAAAACTGAAAACGAAAACTTTGATATGGGCTAAAAGTTAAAAGAGATAAACTTTAATAGATAAAAATGAAAATAGGCAAAAGTCAAATAAAAGTAGTACTATAATGAGGTTAAAAGTTAAAAAATAGGAATTTTATGGGGTAAAAATAAAAGTTGTCAAAAGTTAAAAAGTGTTGTACCTTGTGCAAAAACACTTGTACTATTCATGTTAGTTTTTAGTATATATATAATATATAAATATATTGTTAGTTTAGTTTATATATTTTTTAGTTTAGATATATGTTAATTGTTAGTGTAGTCTATGTATTTTTAGTTTAGATATATAATTTTTAGAATATATTGTTAATTGTTAGTGTAGTTAATATTATTTAGTAGTTACGTTTATATATATATGTATAGTTGAATTGTATGGACCTACCTATCTACGAAAACCAACTTGGAGTGATCTCCAACGTATATACGACGTGCATGAACAAGTTCATGGTTTTCCCGGTATGATTGGTAGTATCGATTGAATGCATTGGTCGTGGGAAATTTGTCCCACGGCGTGGCGAGGTACTCACACAGACGGTGATGTAGGTAGACCGTCGTTGACACTTCAGGCGATTGTGTCGTCTTATTTATGGATTTGGAATGCGTATTTTGGACAACAGGGGTCACATAATGACATTAACGTGTTCGAATCATCGCATGTTCTTGAAGAAATTATATCGGGTTTGGCGCCCACAAGTATATATTTTGACTTATATGTTTATTTTTTACTTGTATGGTTATTGTTTACTTATATGTTTATTTTTTTAATTGTAACTTCATTTTATGCAAACGGAAACTTTTATTAAAGGAGCTACTATTTGGGCGACGACATCTATCCTGAGTATGCAACGTTCGTGAAGACTTTTACCGACCCGGTTGATGATAAGAGAAAACGTTTTAAGAAAAAGCAAGAATCGGCACGAAAGAGTATTGAGAGGGCATTCGGTGTTCTAAAAAACCGATGGAAAGTTATTAATTATCCGGCACGATATTGGGACAAAGAGAGAATGCAAGACGTGTTATATGCTTGTATCATTTTGCACAACATGATTTTGAAGGATGAAGACAAGGCTTTTTGTCAAGATTACAACCCGGAAGACCCTACTCTATAACCGACTTATTGGAATCAACAAACTCCAATGGAACAACGACTTCAAAATCTTTATGCGGTCAAAAGCCGGGAAACACACAACATGCTCACAGCGGATTTGGTTGACCATTTATGGTCAACCACACCACATGACTTTGAGCCCAATGACGACCATCTCGCAGACCTCGGGAAATATGTTAGTGATGAAGATGTTTAGTTTGAGGTTTTTTTTTTTTTTTTTAGTATTATGTAATGACTTTTTTAAACTTATTATGTAATGTCTTTTATTTAGTTATATTTAATGAAACTATGTATTATTTACTTTTATTAAGTTTTTATAAACTAAAAAAAAATTCAAACACAAAAAAAGAAGAAAAACAAAGTGGGGCTTCCATCAGGAGCCCTCACTCCAAGAGAATAAAAAAAAAGGGACATCCCTTCTGCTGATTAGGTATCACATGTCAGGAGATGTCCTCATGTGGGCTTCTATCAGGAGCTCTCACTCCTGATAATCAGTTAATAATAATTAAGTAAACTTTCAAGTTCTAATAACGCACACAGTCAACGGTCAACTAATTCTAAACTCATTAGAACAAAACCGTTAAATCTATTAAATCACATCGTATAAGATACAATTTGAACTTGATAAAAATAAGCTGCCATATATATATATACTAGGAATAAAACCCATGTGAAAACACGGGTAAAATATAGAAAGCAGACGTTAAAAATGTAGATAAGTTTATAAAAACATAAAAATGTATACAAGTTTATAAAGAAACTTAAGCCGTGTGTATAGGTGAAACACATATTGAAAAACCTCAAAGAAAAGGACATGGTAATAACATTAATGTAGCATAACCATAAAATATAAAGTAAAACTCTTGTCTTCAAAATGACTGCATTTCTTCACAACAATAATCTTGTTAACAACCATATATGGCCCGTCATCTTGGGCCATAACTATTGGCCAAGGTTCCCTTTATAAGTCATTAACCACATGCCATTATTTAAGCCCATATTCCAAATTAAATGCCCTTTATTTACCATTCTAACAATCTAACCCATACTACTGCCATCATGCATTCTAGTCAAATTAATACCTACAAAACAATACCCTTCACCAATGAATACATAAACTCCCTCATTTGCGGACCATATATGTGCCCAACCAGCCATATCCCATTTCTCATATTTCAAATGATTTTCTTTTACCAAACCAATAACTCATAAGAAACAGCTCCATAAAATTACCCATTGAACTAAAAATAGTTAATTTTTTTCGTTTGACTCAATATAGTTAAACCTGCACATTTCAAATAATCTTCCTTTGCCCAGAATATTAAACACTAAAACATAACTTCATCTTTTATCATCAAAATACCTACTTTTCTCCATTGACTCAATAAAATCAAATATGCACCATTCTAACTAATCCCAGCAAAATTCATAACCACTTCCAACTTTTTCCTATCCCAATCAACTATCATACATTTGTCTCTACACCAACCAATGCTGCACCAACATATCAAATATGATGGAGGTGTAGTTGAAGAAGGTCCAACACATTCGGGAATCTTATCTGCAATTAAAAAAGATGTTGTTAATTGTTACAAAAGCAAACCGATTAAGGAGTATTAGACATTTGCTACATTCAAAGTAGAAAGATTCATTGATATATCTCAATGAAAATTCTTGGTAATCTAAGATTATACCTGTATAAGCATAATACGGTGTGGAATCAGTTGAATGATGCACAAAAGGGGTAGGGGTGTGAGTAAATGTTGCACCTGATGGAAAAAGCGGTCATCAAATAAGGAAGACAGGTAAATTTTGGGTAAATAGGCCACTTTGTTAATAGTAGTTTAATATAATATAAATTGCATGCTTGATTATGTACATGATATGCTTTTGATCGCAGCCAAACATAGATGTTACTGGAATATAAATAATTTAAATATTGTGAGACAACTGGGAAGAAAAATTACTGCTTCTTTGTTTTTAAGTTTGAACTATATGGCTAGGTAAATTTCGATGATCATTTATTGAAAAATCCATGTTATAAATACTTTTAGTATTTAATTTGTTATCTGCATTTTATCATTCTATAACTTGTCAGCATCTTATACTTTTATTATGTGATAAATTTGGGCAGAGGAAGGATGTTTGTTGTTGTCTCAAATTATTTTATCAAGTTGTTGGCATCTTTGTCGAGTAATACGCAGAATGCACTTCATATGGCAAAACATGCTATTTAAAGCCACTAATAAAGTACTTAACGGAAGGTAACTTGATTTCGGATACTAAGCCTATCACAAAGACTGAGAATTGTAAAAGTTTTTTTTAATGATTATACGACTTTTAATGAATGGCATATAAGTGTTTGGGGGGCAACCCAATCTGAGCCACCCTAAACTACAATTTACCCATTTCAACCCGTACTAGTTTTGACCCACATTGAGATCCATCCATTTTGCCACCCATAATTCTAATTTTAACTGTTTTGAATGTAATGTTGCACCTGATGGAAAAAGCGTACATCAAAAAAGGAAGACAGGAAAATTTTGGGTAAACAATTAAGCAAATGGGTTTATGCTAAAATTTTAGTATACCATTCACAACTGAGGAGCGTGTAAGCGGCATAGATAAAGGACTAAACTGAGAAGGAACTGTATACAGGGGATATAACGCAACATTACCCTTGGATCCTTCAACATAAAACAAAAGTTAGGCAGACTCAAGTTAAGAAATGACTCGTTAATTTGCCACAATATAAATTGGAACTTAAGTTAACAAAGGTACCGTGCATGGTATTGGTAATAGTGGACAATGGGGTTCTTGAAAGGGTATTCAGCGGAGAAGCAAACTTTCCAGATGGAACGATTCTACGACTACGAAGAATAGCTTTTCTTCTTTGTCGGTTTAATGCACAAAGCTGCCTTCTTCTTTGACGGACCTGACTATCATACAAAGGTTGTTTGTGTTTCTCATTCTCCATGTTATTGTGTTACAGAAGTGGCGTTGTCAATTATGGTGGGTAGTATTTAAAAATGCAGGGAATAAATATTCAAAAATTTGGGGGGGAAAGTAAAAGTTGAACAAATTTTTTGAATTTTGAGTCAAATCTGAGAAGTTGAGATTACACTTCCAAGGTACATTTCAATAATCCAATTATTAATGATGGTACAAAACTGATAGACAACAGGTATTAAACTTTACATTTGATTTATTTGTTCAAAATAAGCAAGTTTCATGGTAACATTGAATGAAATCAACATTTGATTTAGAACACCACTTTAAGTTGATGATAAGGTTCAATAAGTAATAGATCAGTATGAAAGGGGTAGTCAATATTTTGAATGTATGTGTGCTGACCTTAGGTGTCTAAACATGAAAGTGTTCTGTGGCTAAGGTAACTGGCATTTGTCTTTTTATTACATAAATGTGCATCATTGGTATATGAATAATATATGGTGGTTCTTTTCTTTTACTTTGATATATGTAAGAAACTGAAATAGGTCAATTGACGATACAATATCACATTTAGGGTAATAAGTATGTTCTAATATCCAAAAGTGTTCATGACACGCATAAGATATAACAAAGCATACATGCATAATAATAGGGAAATAAGTTTCACTGCTGTGAACTGGAAAACATACATCGACGGCTGAGTTTTTTTCCTAGGCACGCATACTACTTATAAGTTACATAATATGACAACATAGTAGGGCATAAGACCGGGCTGGAGTTTCAAAAGCAACAAAATAACCATTGGAAAGACAAGTTATTCAGCAACCAGACTCTAGACATCATATGGGATCTTCTTGTGCCTGATCCTTTTACTGGTAGAAGCCTGATCATTATTGGGTTCTTCAGTAGAAACTGGTGGGACTCTTTTAGCAACGGGACTGGTACCAGAATCCTTTTCCAAGTCAACAGCCAAAGACTCTCCGGTAACAGAGAAGCAATCCTTCAAATAGACAGCAAAAAAACTAATCAAGTTTTAGAAAGCTTTTGAAGACATACAATGAGGTTATGAAAATAGCAGTAAGTTACAAAGAAAACCACCGAAACTGAAGGTAGGAATTAATAAACACCTTTGAATCAACGCCCGCCTGGGACGACTCAGACAATTTGACCTCACTTTGCTCGACTTGCTCCTCGGTAACCTGGAAAGGGATACAGGAAAAGAAATCAACAAAGAAGCCAAGAATACAAATAAAGACATTAACGTTTCACTCAATAAGAGAAGAATTGTCGGACCTCTTCATTTGTTTCACTTGCCCCCAACTCTTTAAGCACATCCGGATCTTCACAGTATTTCAGCACAGTGTAGGCATGATAGTTCTTAGTTAGGTTGTAATCAGATACCATTACCTTGAAAGCAAACTTCTTGTTTTGCAAGACATCAAGTTCGCGAGGATAAGTTGCCATATCACCAGCTTTCATCTGTCGATCTCGGATATCAACTGCTGTCAACCCAACAATTTTCGAAACATCTTTGTCAAACATAACAAAGGACACACTCCCTCAAACATAACAAAGGACACACTCCCTGAGCTGTCTTGTACACGGAATTGGACCTTAAACCTGGGAAAAAATACATTCGATGAATAAAAGTTGAAATATACAAGCGTTCATAAGAATATAACCAGATGGTGTAGTATCAAAAGAACAGATTGTACTTTGGGATGAGATTGGTTGCCATTGACGCACACTTCACGCACCACAAGCTGTCAATAGGCGCATCAATGAAGTTCGAAGGGAGTACTTTCGAGACCTCTAGGAATTCAGACTTTGTAAGCGCTTTCCTATGACAGTTTCGGCAGGCTTTGTAGAACCAACCAAATTCTTGTTCAAGCATCATAATGGTTCCAAGAACAACAAAAGAGCATTCCTGTGTACATTTACCAAGTGTTAAAAAATCAAGTTCGGTTAATCAAGAAAGGTCACAAGAAAGGGTAAAAGTAAAAAGCAAACCTCGGTGATGTCTCTAATTTCATCAACATGTTTCCTATCATTTTTGACAAGAAATTCATCCCTCAAGGGGTACACAGTTTGAGATGACAACGCACTATGAGAGGCAGAAGGACCATCTCTCAGTATAAGCCTAAAACATGTTAAGGAAAAAATGGGTGGTGACATGGTATAATAAAAGAAAACATGCAGATCTAATATTGCATAGCAAAATGGTTACAGTTACCTCCTCCTGAGGTTGTTAGCTTCTTCGATTTCTTCATTCATGAAGATCCGGGTCCCAAACTTATCATTTTGAATGGTTATGTTACCTAAAGATGAAAGATTTATTAACTTTAGGAATAAGTAAAAGAAACAAATAGAAACCAAAGAATGACAGGAAAGTTACCATTCCATGACTTGATTTTACCATGCTGAATTATTATGATAATCATCTCATTGCCAGAATAGGAAGCAATGTATTTGTTACACATCTCAGCATAATTATCCCAGAAAGTACATCTTAAGACATTCCCCCTAAATGAAATAAATGCAAGGATTGTTAGAGTAGTAAATGTAAACATATTAAATGCAATGATTCATAGAGTAGTAAATATACACATTGAATGAGAATAAAAATCATATGCATTAACTTTGACATTATTTTAGACAAATGTGAAAGATGAACCCAGTCATATGCATTAACACACTTTATATGTATACTAAATTTGCATTAAAAGTGAAAGGAAAAGGCAATCATATGCATTGATCTTGAGAGAGTTAAACCAAAACATTACAAACTTCAAAGAACAGTAGAACATAGCAACAACATGGAGGAAGATATAAATTTTCCTTAAAGCAAAAAAATGATGCATGAGTGGGTTTTAATACGAAACATGAATGGACAAAAAATAGGGGACTATGTGAAAGAGTAAACAAAAGACTGCCCTATCAATAAAAAAACCTTAGTCTATTATAAGAGACTCACTCATAGTCTTGAAGGTCAAGATTCAACTTCTTGCTCTCTTTGGTGGGAGACTTATATACGTCTAGATCTCCAGACCAGGCCACACGACCAATAACATCTATAACATTTTAAAAAAAGGAATATATGTATAGTGTTGTAGCTCGTAAAGAAGAAGGAAATATATCTTCGAAAATGAAATATATTGACTAACCAACTGTGAGTGCTCTCCGAATATCATCCTTATTGGAAAGAATGGCACTGAATGGAATGAAGTTGAATCCATATGGATGACCTTGAATTCATTGATAAGCTTCAACTCAGTGCACTTGAAAAAGTTCACCTTATGCTCCAAGGGAATAACTTTATATCTGTCATCCGACGCTCCAACACCAAATTTTTTGATCAAGACGGCTACATCTTCCTTTAGAAAGTCCTCAAAGTCTGGGACAAGATGGTTCTTCACACAACCTTGAATTTTTTTACCCTGAAATAACAATTGAAGCAGTGAGACAGATTACTCATGTAACTAAATACCATTTAAGAAGCACCGGTTATACAAAAACATACAAAAAATGGTAAAACAGTAAAATCTGTGGAAGATTAACCTTCTCATCGATTAGGATCATGTCAACCCTGTAGCTTTGCCTCCATAGCCGAATTATACGGGCTCTCATGTTCCATAAATCTTTCTTAGGAGTGAGATCATCAACGTAACTGAGAGTGAAACCGTCCATTGGAATTTACCAATGAAGAAGAAACAGAGCAACAAAGGAAAAGTTAAGTAGACAATATGGATGGTTATGTGTTTTCCGATTTGCATATATTAACATATATATTGTAATTGAATTTGAAATCTTGCATAGGAATACTTCAAGCCTGAAACAGATTAGTACATGAGACTTACATCACAATTAATGAAAAGCAAATTTGTAAAGCATCTAATTAACAAAACGTGGGATAAAAAGGATTTCTTGCATGGGGAACCTTAAAAACATTAAATGCCCTGCAAAGTCAAAATTATGATTCAAATTTTTGAGGTTTCTAGAGATTATACATTTAGTCAGATTACCATTAGAAACTAACCAGACTATTAACCAAAACCGGTTTACACCTTTGTAGATTGCATATGTCACCCCACACATCAGCATTCCTACATGGCGCCTATGTGGCGGGTATAAGTAGTTGCCAAATCAGCTTTACTAAGTCCTAGGTATCCCTCCTTTAGTAGAGGAGTTAGATATATATATATATAGAGAGAGAGAGAAACATTTGCAATAATTAATGGTTTATCATTACTCATAACTTGCAAGAAGAGTGATTCTTTCTTTTAAAAAGACAATTATTCACACATACATAAAGACATGAAACTAAAACTTGCAACCTAACCTATTTATGATGTATTATTATGATCAATAGGGAGTATT
>JAOEHQ010033631.1:0-13003 GCA_025447715.1 Asclepias incarnata | reverse complement strand
ATGCCTTAGGTACAACATCAGTTACCTTTTACTCTTTACATATTACTTTGCATATTGTACAACTTCAAAATCTTTACAAATTGCTATGCCTTAGGTACAACATCAGTTACCTTTTACTCTTTACATATTCTTTGCACTGTACAGTAGTCTACATTATGTAAACACAAACTTTACCTTTTTATACTAATGCATCTACAGCTTCCCGCAGCAACGCGCGGGGTAAAAATCTAGTTTTGTTTTAAAAAGCAAAAACGTTTATCAACTGTACTGGACTAATCCCATATTGGTGGACTTCCCAGGTGGGTTTTATGGCGGACTTCCCACAACAAAATATATGGGCTACTAATCATCAAACACATTTAAAAAAAAAAAAAAAAAACCCAGCCCATTATCGTAGGCTCTAAAAGGTTCTACATCCGGATATATAAACGTGCAAATACCCCATTTCGACCTCTCTTGAATCTTGCTATCATCTGTTTCCTTCTTGCTAGGGTTTCCTTAAGGCGGCTACTATTATATCTCAAAACATCTAACAATCAATCAATCATGGTGAGCTATTTCTTTCTTTTTTATACTTTTTTTTAATAACATAATATTAATCTGTTTCATTCATACATAATATATAGATATCATCCTAAATAATTTTTATTTATTTGTATACAAATATTATATGTATCATATAAACTAACACAAAAATATGTGTGTGTGTGTGTAAAAACAGACACTACCAAACGATGTTGATTTGTTGAACCCACCAGCTGAATTGGAAAAAAGGAAGCATAAGCTCAAGCGTCTTGTTCAGTCTCCCAATTCTTTCTTCATGGTATTATTAACTTATGTATTTTACTTTATTTTATTTATTTTTATATATTTCTTTTTAGTAAGAAGTACCATTTTTTATTTTGATATTTTTATGTATGCATTGGTGTTTTTTTTATAATTTCTAATGGAAATAGTTAAGTTTGTGCATTGAAATAGCGGGAATCAAATGATAGTTGAATATGTAATTAGTTTTGTTGTAGCATAGGCTGAATCATTAATAACTGTTTATTTTCTAGTTAAATAATCATGGAACCTGATTATATGAAAATTATAATGGTTTAGATACTTGTTTTCAAAACGCAGTGCCAAACATAATTTAAATATTAGAGGGGTTTACATTTTTGATTTATCCCTTTCAAAACTTGAAACTTTTGCGACCCGTAACAGACGTTTTTAATGCGCAAAGTACTGTGCTCTTAAATCATGTTTTGGGAATGTGTGTAATTTTGCAAGTTTTGTTGGGTTTGTTGGTTTATATATATCTGATTGCTCTACTACGATAATTTGAGTTTTGTTGTTTTTCTGATTAACTTGAATGATGCAGGATGTCAAGTGCCAAGGCTGTTTTAACATGTAAGTTATGTTTATCATATTTTATTATCCAGTTAATGTAAGTGTAAGTTTGTTACTATTTTTGTTATTCAGTTAATTGATATGTGTCCTCGTTTGTCATCTGGTTTTACAGAACTACTGTGTTCAGCCATTCGCAAACAGTGGTGGTGTGTGGAAACTGCCAGACAGTGTTGTGCCAGCCCACCGGTGGCCGTGCTAGACTTACCGAAGGATGTTCTTTCCGTAGGAAGGGAGACTGATGGAGATAGTGGTTTTTTACTTTTGATCTGGTATGATGTCTAAGTAGAAGGTACTTTGGGATTATGGCTTGCAAACAAGAGTAATGTTTTTGATGTTTTTTTAATGCTGTTTTTATGTGGACATGCAGCCTTTTAGTTTCACTTATAACTTTTGTTCTATGTAATGAAGTTGGAATTTGTGGGTCTTTTTTACTTTTCAATTTTTTTTAATCTTATTTGCGAGGTCTTGCTGGCTGATGCCAATTATCCTTGTGTTAATCTTAATTTAGTTATCGGTTCATTTGAATGCCGGATGTAGCCGTTTTCTGCTGAATGTCGGCTCAATTGTCTTAGCTTTCAGTTTAGTTTTACTAGGTGAGCGATGCGGTGCCCAGTATAGTCCTGATTTGCCTACACGGTTTTGTCATTGGCTTCTTGTTAGTTAACCTATATGTTGGCTCAAATGTCTTGGCTTTCAGTAATTGTTTGTTTTTAGTATGACAGTTATGGTGACCCTTGGTATAGTCCTAAATTCTTAATCTACCAACCCAGTTCTATCATTGGCTTTATGCGTTTTACGCTATAGCTCTATCTGAAATGAGGTAGCCGACCAGGCAAAGAATTATCTGCCTCTGTTATCCTATAGAATACCCTTTAAGAAAAAATGACTGGATTTATCAGAACTTGTATCTTCACAGTTGATTTTAGCTTATTCATCATGTCTATAGGCGGGATACATATGAATATATCTTATTAGGTTATCTGAGTTTGAAGTATATTTTGTCAGGCTCAGTTTTTTATTTTCAACTTCAATTCTTGATCAAGGAGCTTGAAACATACGAAGGGGCAGTAGTTTTTGAATTTAGCAGGCAGAAGGCTGCCTATTTCTTCCATCAGATGTGTTGTTTGTTTCAATAAAATTTTACTATACATTTTAGCATGTTGGCTGCTGCTGATACAGTGATACTGCTAATGCAAAGAATGTTGACCTTTTAGTTTGGCCGTGTTATTTTTTTCACTGTAAATAACATGCGACAACCACGATAAAAAAGGGTCAGTCAGTTGGCTAAATATACCTGCCCATTAAATAAAGTAATC
Organism: Asclepias incarnata; assembly: GCA_025447715.1. NCBI lineage: Eukaryota > Viridiplantae > Streptophyta > Magnoliopsida > Gentianales > Apocynaceae > Asclepias > Asclepias incarnata. The sequence goes on along the minus strand of JAOEHQ010033631.1, from coordinate 10,292 downwards.
AAGTTACAATGAGAAGATGAAAAAGACCTTGAATGCGATAAATGTCGAGCAAATTTGACATGTGGATAGTCGTGGGCAAAAACCGGTTTTTCTGTTAACCGGTTACTACCCTACCCTAACCAGTTTTCAAATATCCCAAAGTACAACTTTAAACTACTAAAAATATCCCTCTTTTTTATTTATTATTTTAAAATCTCCACTTGATATACCTATAATACCTTTAATGAATTAATTTACAACATCTACCATTTAATTCCTAAACTAACTATACTACTTCATTAACATCAATAACCTTTACATCAATAGCCTACACTATTCGCTGCCGTCGACACAACCACCACCAGTCGCTACCACAACCACACCACCGCTGCCACTACCATCACCATCGCATCTGACGGACATTCATTTAGTTATATTTGTAGACAAATAGATTTATCGATACATGTTTCATATTTGTTTTGACTTGATGCATCAATGAAATTTAAATTTGTAGAATTTATTTTGTTTCAAAATATTATAAAACACTTCAACTGTGATGTGAATATGTATTACATGATTCCGATTTAGAATACGGAATTTAAAGTTTTAAGAATTTTGATCGTTTGTTAACAGAACAGTACTTTTAAGAAAATACATGCACACATAACTATTTACTACTTGTGGATATGTACATACATATATACATACACTAAACTTGTATTAGAAGTTATTTGGCTGGATTTTTGGGGGTGTACATAAATATTTCGTTGGTTCATATCTATACTATCTTATAAAGAATACATTTTTCTTGTTGAAAGTTACTCATTGCAAATTGTTTAAATTGCCCTTAATGATTAAATTACATTATCAATCCTTTATCTTCTAACATATCTCCACTAACCCCTTTACATCAATTACCTATATCACTCGACACCGCCACCACCACCATCAATTACCGTGCTAGTATATATATATATATATAAACTCATTTTTTGGCTCAAAAAATTGACTATGTTTAATTTTGAGAGGTTATTTTCTTTTACTAGTGAGACAACTCGTAACAATTAAGTCAAAAAGATGTCTAGAACTCTAGTATAAACGATTATTAATGTCATAAATTTCTAACCATTAAGGTCACATTTCATAAGTTTACTTGTTTTTTGAACGACAAATTTGGGTTCGGCGGTGTGCATTTTTATATACCCAACGCCAGTTCTAGAAGAAACATATTATGAGAAAACTCATATCTCCATTCTTGGGAGCATTTTTCTCATGCCAAAATTGGAACTCGAGACCTTAAGGTCTTAAGTCACATCAAATACCAATCCATCAATTGATGGTTGGAATTTCATAAGTTTACTTTGGTACTTTACAATGCTTGAGATGTCCCTGTCAAAAGCTAATAATTTACCATCATTATAAGGGGATGGGAATACGCACTACCACCACTGCCACATCAATCGAGACACAACAAAAACTAAAATCCATGATGCCAAAGAGATGGATGGTGATGTGCAAACTCAAGTTATAAATTAAAACAAAAAAATGTCGCAATTAATGACTTATACACAACTATGCAGTGAATCTTATCGTGTATAGTATAACTACGGTAAATTTGGAATCGAACACAAGACTGTAATTTCAAGAATTTTGCAAGTAATTGTAAAAACCAATTTTATGATGTGAAAATGATAGTTGAAATTAACCTAGTTACCAACGTTATTTAACTCCTTAATTTACTAATTCGATTTTATTAATCGGTACCACCAACGTTTATTTACAACTTCCCTATTCCACAAACTGTTTAGACTAATAAAAGAACAATATTGTCTATTAGTTTATCAAACTATTAACACATTGATTCCTATTATCGTTAAGTTATTTTTAACGGTACCACGATCTAAATCCAATTGTTTATGATTAAACAATTAAAATCACATAAGCATGCAGTTAATACCATCAATTATATAACCAACAACTCAGCGATAAATAGCAAGGAATCAATATATTAAGATTTTGACAAAACATTAGTTGTTTCCACTAGAATTCAAAAGATTATACAACCATAAGTTAAATCACATATCCATGTGGATGATCGAAAGTTTAGCTATTCATAGTTCTAAAAAATCAAAGGTAATAATATAAGAAAAATATTATAACAAAAAATAATGAATCCGAAAGTATGTTTGCTAGTACCTAAAAGTTTCTAACCTCCCTTATGAGTTTTGAATCTTCAAAAGTTGAATTTTGTTGATTTTTTTGGGGGTTAAAAGGGTTCTACCCTGGTAAAATTTTATGTATCAATGGCGACTTAGCAAAAGCACTAAGCCGACTATATACATACATGCACATGCATGCAACTCACCAAACAATTCATCTGGAGAAAAGTTAGGACGGAAGGTAGGGTTATGATCTTCTATTTATAGGGTTTTAAAAAGAAACAAGTATGACCAACCTCTAGGTGCGGAACACTCAATAATGATAATTAATATATGTATTTTCAAAAATTGTAAAGGATTAATAACAAAGTTTTACAAATTATAAATAAAGAATAAAATAATATATTCATAGAATTATAATAAGTTTTATAAAATAATAATACATCTTATATACTAAAAATAAATTACATATAAAATGTTTTCTAAACGGAATAATTTTATATACTAAATGGAATAATTACATCATCAAGAAATTGTTTTCTTTAAAAAAAAAAATTTATAATCATGTCATTTATTTTGACAAATATATTTTGTATTGATGTGCAATAAAAATTTCACATATTAAATCACATGTCTTAAATGGATATAAAATAAAATTTGAATCTATGATCTCCTTTTGAACTACATGTTTATTAGCTACCATCGTATAACACGTAATAAAAAATAAGATAATACTTAAAAAAAAAAAAAAGTTTCAATAGGTTTAAGATTTGAGAAGACTTTTAAAGAAAATAATTGGGCAAAACTTTGAATCTAGCCTTGGAAGATACGAGTTTGGGGCCAGCGAGGGGCGCATATTATATGGGTCAATTCTCACCTTCATCATAAAAGTAATAATTTCGGTGTTTTTAAACCCGTCAGACCTGTGTTAAAATTTGGTTTTATTTTTAGATAATTTTTAGATAATTAATGCTAAAACCTAATATTATTGAACTTATATTGTATTTAAGTTAGAATATTTTAAACTTATGATGTCCGATGAATATCAAAACGTCAAAATAAATATTGTGTAACCGGTTGAATGTAACATTGAATAATATGTCGATGTCGTGGTCGTGGCTTCTATAAATAAGCCCCATACCCCCTTTCATTTTCTCCATCAAACAAACTCAAAGCAACCGTTAACGTCTTCTTCTTTTCCCATCTCTCTTGCAACTGCTGCTTTCACTCTCACTCTCAGCTCTTGCTCTACTATTCGTCTTCATCAATCAATATCGTTTGTAGCTTCGCGCTTGTTACATAAGCAACTATCCATGGATCACAGGAAGCAGCAACAATCTGGAGGGTATTCCTCGTCTTCTTCATTTACCGAAAATCTGTTTGGCCCTAAGGATGCACCATCCTCCACCTCCTCTGGCCTTTTCAGCTCTGTTTTTGGCCCATCCTCTACGGTATCTTACCCATCTCCCTCTAAATGAATTTCAGAGTCCCTGTGCGTGATCACAAGATTGGTCCCATAATACGAAACTTGTGCTAACAAACTTTTTAAATCGGTACTCTAATAGATTGATTTTAACTGATATCTTCACTAATCTTCAGTATCTCTTGTGACATTGTGCGTCACAAATAAAAATTCAACAACTTTAAGTTTAGAAAAACTTGCATTCTACAATTATTACAAGGGAAAATGTTATATGCTGCTAACATTATATATGCTGCACACACATAAATATTTTAATAATAAAAAGTCCCCCCATGATTTTAATGTTTCCCCTCACAAACATTCACAAACATCACCTAACTATATACTGTTAACATCATATAAGTTATCCCTAATAGTTTTTATTCCTTGAGGCCCATTTAATGTTGGTTATAGTTATACAATGAGACTCAAAAATTTTAAGGCCTTGAAAGCTCGGTGGCACTTTGCAGTCGCCCCTACTACATTTGCTACGATCCTCTGCTTTCCTGTTATTGATTTGAAATGAAAGGTAGATATTACTATTTGCTTTAGATTAATAGTTAGACGGTCTCAATGTGTTTTTTTATTACACGTTAGAAGTTATTCGTTTTCGCATCATATTTGAGACAATGAAGTGTTAGGATTTGCTTCTAGTAGTGGAGCCATTTTGAGTATCCTTACTTGGCTTCCAAATTGTTGCCTTTTTAGTTAGTGGATTCCAATACTTTTTGTGCTACTTGTATGTGTGATTATGAATCCTAAAAATTTGGAGACTATCATCTAACACTATCTTCATTTCAGGGTTTAGGAAGAGACTCATCCCACACTAGGAACACTGGATCATCCAAAAGGCATGAATTTGGAGGCCAATATGGAAATGGCAAACAACCAACACCAGGTTGATCACTTGTTACAAATCTTAAGACTGTAAAAATTTCTTCCAATATGAGGGTAATTAGTTAACTAGTTATATTTGTCTTATGGTAATAGATTACAAGACACAGAGAAGCATGGGGGAAAAGGAAGGGAATCCAGTTTATCAAAATGAAACAGCAGAACCAAGCTATCTCAGTTCTTCCATCTATTATGGTGGCCAAGAAGTTTATTCTCCAAATACCCAAACCAGTCGCCCTCACCACACCGTGAGAATCTACATATCTTTTTGTTACATACAATTCACAATATAATGTTATAAAACTATGTCTTAATTGGAATGTTTTTTGGTTGATTAGTTCAAGAAAGATGGAGGTGATGACGATCCAAACGGGAGCAGTGCTTCGAGGGGAAATTGGTGGCAAGGTAAGAATTTAATAGGAATTTTGATGCACGAAGACTGATAAAATGCTTATTATTGTTTTTTCAATCCTAATGAAGATCTGGTTTTGGTGTTTCTACAGGATCTCTCTACTACTAAATGCATTTTTATGTATGCCGCAGCTTGAAGTTGTTAGATTTTTCTTTGTGAGGTCCGGGTCTTCTTTAAAGTTGTACATGAGCTAATGATGTTTTGCTCAGTCTAGCTGTTTGTCTCAAGACTTTTTAGTTAGTCTTAACATGTGTCTAGTTGAATGTATCTCCAAATATCCTAGTAGCCGATGGAGTATATGTCACTTGTAACCCTGTTTCTTTACCTAATATAGTTGGTTTTTGACTTGTCATATATACCCTTTATATATGCCATATAAGATTTGGTATGTTACAACATTCTATTGAAGATAATATGCCTATTTTTCAGGTGCATTTCACTCATCTATCTGGAAAGATGCCACTTATAATTGATTTACGAGCATGATGTAATGTAATATGCTCGGATCACCTTAAGAGTCGTTTCTCTCTCATGTGCCATACAGGAACCGGATGTGTTTACATCATTGTCTCAATAATATGCACTTTGTTTGGTGCATGTCATATGTATTGACCTTCCTTTTAGACCGATGGGAATGGGGGCGTGTCCCTTCCCTTTTTGAGCCCACCACGCCCCACCATGCCCCATTTGCCCACCCCCAAGGGCGTTAAATGCCTTGGTACGTTATAGCGGGAACGTTGCTTTTTGGCTGCAAAAGGCTGCAAGAAGTCATATATATATTATTTTTTTATTGTATTCTTTAGCCAACAATACAAAGCAAGCCTGCAAATGTCGCTTTCCCCACATAATCTTTCTTTTTTTATTCTTGTTTTTAGTAATAATATATATATATATATATATTATTATTATAACAAGAAGTCAATAAAGCCCCCACTCCCACAAAAAATAAAGAAAGCCCCCTCGCCACGTCATCCGCCACATGGCGCGAGATGCCCCTATGGGGGGCTTTCCCCACTCCCATTAGTCTAAGCCCTAGAATCTTTACTCACCATCACATCACATTGCCCTTTTAATACCCAAATCAAATTAAATTAAATTATTCTTCATCAAATGAGAACAAGAAATCAATGTTATGGTGAATCTTCACAATCTTCATAAAATATAAGCATCATCCACCTCTTATTAGTATCTGTTTAAAATATTGTTTGGTTATGGCTCTGTGTTCGGTTATGGTATTTCTGTTTGGTTATGGTATCTCCAAGAATGACAATGGTATTTCTGTTTGGTATTTCTGTTCTCTGGTATTCCTGGTGTAGAGGAAGAACCAGGAAGGTGGTTGTATTTTTGTTTGTTTCCTTGTCTTTAAGGTCTTAATGTCTGGTCATTTATGTGTGCTTTTATGTTTCTTTAAATAGGTTGAGAGTTATAAGGGGGGATGGTTGTCTAGTGCTAGTTGTGGACACTCGAAATGGTTTCAATATACTGAATATTTAGGTCAGTAGTCAGATTTACCCATGTCTTTATTGAAGGTGGAAAAATGGGTGGGTTGGGTAACTTGTTAAAGAGGGTTGGTTCTTGTTAAAGGATGCTCTCTTTTGCTGCACACATTGTGTTTGGATTCTAAGTTTTGTTTAACCACATTGTATACTCTCTTTGATGTAGTCCCTTGATGTTAGAAGTATATGTGCCGTCTACATTTTTCGTTTTTCGCATAGCAAGAGCTTCCAATGCTTTAGCAGTTGGTGGCCTATTTATAGTGCTCTGCCTCCTGGAAACACCATATTCTTGTTTTTTTGGATCAACGATACTTTCAGTTTGCTTCTGTGTGCCCGGGCCGTTTCTTTCTTCTTTAGTTTCTGTCACTAATTCATCATTTCCAAATTCTGGGGCAACTTGGGGGAAATTCAAATCGATTAAATTCATTTGTTGTTCTTCGACAGTGTCGATTGAGCTGCATCTTGATGTAAAACTCAAATTGGATGACAACTTATGATTTTGAATGTTAGCTTGAGATGATGAACCCATATGTGATGAAGAACCCATATCTTGTTCCAGGCTCGAACCTGCCTTGAGTCAACGTGATTCCGTTTATGGGTCACATTTTGCACGGCTCAAACCCAAATAACCCGATCGATCAACACCCTACCCTACCTAGTAGTCTAAATACAAAGATATGAGTCAATTGTTCACCATTTGACTTAGTGAGTTCACCATTTGCTAAGCCACTTTTTAAATGTCGGGTTACCTCTCCAAGGGCCTGGCCATTTTTTTTTTATTTTAAATTATTTTATTTTTCCATTTTTACAGGGGAAGTGACAAAGGGTTACCTCTCCAAGGGCCTGGTTAAATTGTTTTATTTATTCTTTTTTACAGGGTAAGCGACAAAAGCGACAAAAAAAGAGCAAAGAGAGGAGTTTTTTTACAATCGATGTAAGTTCATAGATTTCAATATATATTTTATGCCTGTAGGACTATAGGAGTACAGTTTTGATTTAACATTGGTTATGCATGCAGAAGGAAGGCGGCCCTCATCCTATTGATGGTCCTTCGCCAGCATATAGGGGTCAACTGACTCGTATTTTTGGTGGCCGTACTCTATTCACTTCAACAGGGAGGAGTTCGCGTTCAACAGGGAGCATTTCCTCTATAAAATCAGGTGTGTATAAGCAAGTAAAAAAAGCTGTGGGTCAATTTATAATATCAGGCGAATTTGCAGATCAAGGATGCTGGTAAAATTCTGACTATAATTATCATACGTTTCAGGTCGTGGACTGGAGGAGAGGATATACAGCGCTCTTGCTGAGTTGGTATCTAATGACTTGTTGAAATTCGATGACGTTGGGTTAGCTTACAAGTTTATAGCTAAAAGCTCGACCCATTCAGAAGTTTTTCTGCTCGGAAGTATGGTTGAGAGGGGCAAAGTGGTTGGCAGGGGGCTGAAAAAAAAGGAAGCGTGAAACCATTCTCGAGAAACGGAAGTTGCAGACTCTTTGTAAGTTCATTTGGGCAATGCTGTAAGTTCATTTGCTCTTTAAGCCCCTCAGATGGTAGTACTTGTTTATGATCAACTACTGATATCCTAAAACGCATGATCCAACAAGTCGGCCCATTTCGTCCCATATATATTTATGTCCAAACCTGTTCTAACTTGTACCAAAATAACCATCTGTCTTTTAATGACGGCAGGCCCTGATGACCTGACCTGTTACCCGAACCAGACCCGCCCGTTTAAAAAATAAGATAAATTTGATGTTATATCTGGTGATCATGTTAAGGACCTGATTTTAATGAAAAAACAGGTCATAAGCTGGAAAGAGCAGATGGTTATTTTGTTTAATTATTGCACCATATTTTAATTGATAAAATAACTCTAATTATAAATTGAATTCTTTGTATTGTTTGCAGCTAAAAAAGAGATGCTGATGCTGTGGCTGACCCTCTTATGATTTAGTAATTTTAAGACAATTTATCTTTCTGTGTTGTTGACCGATCGTTTCTTCTTAAGGTACCAAGATCGTTACATGCGTGATAAATATTTAAGTTTGGTTGATAATGATGATGATGGTTTTGTCCAACAAGAATTTATTCCCGCTGTTCCCGACCTCAGTGAGATACTTAGTGTAGTCAGTAGCTCTCACGCTTTGCTGTGTTTTTGCTGTTATTTCTTATTTTCATATGTTGATACGGTCCTTCTTTGGAATCCTTCAATAAGGAAATCCGTTGGTGTTCAAGTGACATCTATGTATGATCCCCCGAATGATACATTTTTTCATGGTGGGGCTAATAATGTTATTGGTTTTGGGAATTGAAAAGAAAATCAAAAAGATTTTCAGGTTTTTGGGGAAAAAATTTAAAAAATTAGGTATATCTAATATGCAAATTAGGTCTATCTTCTTCTAAACTCCCCAAAACCCAACTTCCGCAAAATATTATCTTCTCCATTTTGATCCGATCAAAAACAAATATTCATTTCACACGCACTCACTATTAAAATGGAATCTCGTGAAACAAATCAATCATCACCGGAAGAACTTCCACATGCTATTGTTAGTGTTGATGAAAAGATGTGGAACACTGGAAAAAACTTAATAACCGAAATTTTATGTACCTAAGAGACCTCCATATGTGTGTTACAGAGACTTCCATGTGTGCACCATGAGACTTCCATGTATGCACCATAAGACTCCATACGTGTGTTAAAGAAAATCACAAGTGGAAAATGACCAAGTAAGTTTTAGGACTATGAATTGTTTCATCAGATATCATACTTTTTTAATCTGTCTTGATTCTCATAAGTCATAACAAAAAAAAAATAATAAATAAAAAAGAGTAACTACCAAGGGAGCGTTATCCTCGATATCTTGATTCACCCCTGCATCTGTTAAAGTAATCAAAGAAACAATTAATGGAGTGCACTAAATTCTCTCTTTTGAAGCACAGCACTATCAAGTATCAATCACAGATTTAGAAGACTGACCTTGATCAACTTCTAACACAGTTTGTTGACCAGACTTTAACTTCTTAGAACTTTCTCCAGCAGTATCATCATTTGCTGCAGCTTTCCTTTTTCTGGAATATACTATTAACTCAACTTTGGCATATCTTCTTACAGCATCATCATTTCTTGGCATATCTTCTTCAATGGTCTCCTCAATTCTAGGCTCATTGACAAAGACAGTTTCCGACTGGACATCATTTTCTTCAAACTCTTTAGCTTTACTTGAAACAGCCTCTTCAGGTAAACTTTTTAAGATCGCAGCAACTTTAAGATCATTTTCATCAACATCAAAATCTCCATGTCCTCCATCAGCATCATCAATATGTTGTTCAGAAGACTGTTCATCACCATCACCATGTTCATCATGTTCATCACCATCAATATGTTATTCAAAAGACTGTTCATCACCATCACTATTGTAACACCCCAATTCCAAACCAAAACATGGAGTGTCACAGTCGAATCTAAACTTTATTACAAGAGTGCTAAACAAAGGTTTCTTATAGTATCTATACAATTTATTATAACCTAATGTGGTCTTGAACCTTGATCTTCAACAATCCATATTGCGCGGGGGCTAGCAAAAAAAACCATTTCTCTTTCTTTCTAGACTAGATACCTGCCGCAGGGAAAGAAAACTGCGGCTGAGCCAAACGCTCAGCGTGCGGATATAACAAAAGATAGGAATATAATAGAACATTCGAAAACACAATATAAAAGACAAACTTAGTTTCACAACAACTTATTTCAAATCAAAGTACAAATATATATAATTTCACAACTGAATATACCAAAATGTCATAAAGCCAAGTTTCATAAAATAATGCATCTAAGAGTCAAACTTATAACTTAACAAAGGGCCGAATGAAATCATAGGGTAGCTACTCC
>JAOEHQ010033620.1:0-13004 GCA_025447715.1 Asclepias incarnata | reverse complement strand
GGAGGATAAAACGTAAATTTAAATGTTACAAAAAAAAAAAAAATTATAAAAATATAAAAGAATAAAAATAGAGGGGCCAAAGTGTCATTTTCAAAATCCAAAATAAAAAAGAGACAAGAAAAGAAAACAGGAGGGGGCTAAAACGTAAATATCAAAAACCTCATTAAAAAATGAAACAAAAAATGGGGAATGGGGGAGGCGGGTTTCGAACCGCTGACTTCTCACATACAAATCAACACCCAAATCACCTCAACCAACACTATTTTTGTTTTTTAAAACGCAAAATAAATATATATTTTAGAAATGCATATAAAAAAATAAATACTATTCACTTCAATAGAGCGCGTTGCCGCGGGTATCAATTTTCCTTTTTTGGTAAGAGTACAATCACACCATGATGCTTATGTTTATTCCCAAAAAGCACAACGGGAAACCCCAAATATCAGAGGAAAAATGAATTTAAAAAAAACCAATTAAAAACAAAATGGGGAAAAAAAAGTAGATGATGAACAAAATTTTACCAAAAAAGGAATGGTAAAAAAAATTAAAGCTTTAAAAAAAAACCAATATACTATAGAAAACAAAATGATATCAAAAAATAATAAGAAGAATACTGAAAAAAAATGCTACAAAGAAAACCCAAAATTAAAAATACAAAAAATTGAAACAAAAAGTTTTTAAAAAAATGTTTAAAAGAAAACAATTTAATCAAATTAAGTATACAAAACAAAACTATATATAACAATTAAATCAAATATAAAATTACAGGGTTGGGTCAAATTCTAAATATAAAAGTCTAAGAACAAAACGCAAAAACAAAAAATTAAATCAAATAAAACTGCAGGATTATATATGTAAGTTCTCAAGGAGGGTAAATTGTCAATATTCTAAAAACAAAACACAAAACCACAAAAAAAGGGGGGAGAGGGCTCCGATGGGTTTCGAACCAAGGACCTCTCTCCTAGCAAGTGGACAACCAGCCATTCCTTTCAACTCTTAAATTTTGTCATTATTGTATTTAAACTAGAAATACATATAAAGACAAAATAACACTATTTACTTCAATGAAAATTAATATATATATATATAATTTGGTGAGAAAAACAATCATGTAGGAGAATTAACAATGTGAAACATAACTATGTAAAAAGACAGAAAGAAAATCATGTAGGAGAATTAAAGATAATCTGATTAATTTTTTTCAATCCGCTTTCAACTTTAAGAGTTTTTTGTTCATAACTAGAGGGGTATCCGAGCAATGCGATGACGGTGGTGGAGGCGGTGTGATGGTGTCGGCAACGGCGAGTAGTGTAAGTTAGTAATATAAAGGTAATTGATGTAAAAAGGGATAGTATAGTTATTTTAAGAGTTGAGGGATATATTTTATAAATTATTTCATTAAAGGTATTTTTGGTACATCAATAAGGGAATGAAATTATACATAAGCAAAGATAAAGACAAAATAAATATAAAGGATCATCATTTAAGAAAAGAGAAAGGGGGGTTCATTTGTTTTATAATATATTATAGATAAACTAACAAATGTGTGCCTTATAAGTTTTAAATCATGGTGTACAAAAATCAAAGTTATGCTTTTGGTTTACTTTAACAATAGAGTTGAACTTTTGGAATTGTTTTAGTAGTTTAATTAAAAGAATGTCGTTTTAAGGGTTATTAGTAATAAAGTTAGATAATAAATTTAAGTTTGACAAATTTCTCTATGAAAACTATTCATTATTCTTCTTAAAGTAATTGATCTTTTTATATGAGTCACTGATGGAGGTTCTTATTAAATTAAGGGGACCTAACAAAGTAGAGGTTTTATGTGATTGCATCACTTACACGTCTTTGAAGATTGCTTGTCTATAATTTTAATAACTTTTACCGTGCATTTCGACTTAGATATATTTTTATCATGAACTTTTACGGTGCATTTCAATTAAAAAAAATTTTTTCTCTTTGTGATTATTTAATACACTAGCTGACTAGCGTTTCGCTTCAAGCGATATATATTCCCTTTCTGAGCGTGCACACGACTAACAAAACATGTAGAATCCCCATATTATGCATGAACATATTATATGACTTGCAATTCGATCATAATCGGGCAACATAAAACAAACACATCTTATGATGATTACATCAACTTAGGTATAGATTTAATTCGGTTAGGCTTTTGAATAAAAACATCCATGAATCATCTACGTTTATAATATGGTTTACTGCCACACATAAAGTACAAGACAAAAAACAAGCTAATTCGCTAGAAACGACCTTATCACTTTGGAGGGAAACCTTTTTCTTTGCAGGGAAAATTAAAAAGCTTTGTAAAAATTATAAAAAAAAAATAAAAAAATTATCGACTTCATCACAAAAATCGACACGAGATTTTTTCTTTGGGTGGCAAATGAAAATCAAAATTAAATTTTGTGAAAGATTAAGAGACAATATTATCGTCACGAATGCATGGTTTGACCAAAAAAGTCAAAAAAATGGAATGTTTTGTTGTTTAGTGGGTATTTTACCCATCCAATACATTCTTTTCGATCTTGTACCCACGGAGCGGTACACTGAACACCAACCCAATCGAGACAAGAAAAAAAATAGCAACTACATCAACAACCTTGATTCCTAACGTGCACGGCCGCTTTCTTAGAACTGATTCATAGGCGCTTAAAATTCATTATAGAATTAGCACTGGCAACAAAATTTTAATTATCGTCGCTAAAAGTCAACGTCTCTTACTGTACTTTTTCTTTTAGTGCATTCAGAGGTTAGATGAATATGTTTTACCATGTTCATATAAATTAAGCGGTATGATCGTTCGAAGTTAAACTATAGTTTCCTATCTTGTTTCATGCACATACGTAAGAGTGAGGCTTACTTAATGCAACTTATTAACACCAAGAAACCGTATCTTCCTGCTAAAAGTTACGAGTAAAATAAAGAGTTTACACAATTAAACCAACCATCTTTAGATGGACTGGTACCGGCCTGCCACTTGTAACGTCTAGAGCCCACTACAATAAAGTTTCTTCAAAAATATATTGACATGAGTTTAATTCTTGGGTTGAGCACTATATTGGCCAGTGGTGATGGGTTGAAGTGCTGAATCGGCATGATACCCCTTGCAGGGAGAGGATTATGGTACCAATATGGTACATGTGACTAAGGGGTTCCCGGCCAGTTACTCTTTTTTATTTTTAAGAGTTTACGCATCTAAGATCAGCTTACGTTATAGCTAGCCACATTTTCTTTTAGACCAAGACACAGCCTATGCACTATCATTTTTCTTTCAACACAATAAATAAAATAACTAAGATCATCTCTAGCAGTATCTTCATCTTTAGGCATCCTTAGCCGCACGTCATCTACCACATCATATTTTTACAAATCCTTAAAATTACTATATAAATCAAATGACCCCCCCCCCCCTCAGTAAAAAATCTCAAATCATGACGTGATGTTACTAAAATACCCCTCCATATATATACAACCCATAACAACTCAACATTGTTATACCCAAACTACCCTTAATAAATTAATTTACAATATTTTTCTTTTAACTTTTACAATAACTATATTACCCCCTTATTCATCAACAATCTGCACTACTCCCCGCCGCCGCCTGTCGTCACCGTCACACAGCCGCTGCATTGCGCAGGAACCCCTCTAATACTATTTAATATAAAATCATTTAGTCAAAACAAATTTAAATTATTTAAACCTTAAATTTAATTTATCACTATAAATTAGAAAGTTAACATTACAATACCAGTAAATAAATTAAAATAAAAAATTAACTTTCCATCAAGTATTATATAATACAAAAAAAAATATTTACGGTCAAAGTTGAGAAAAAAAGACTTAAACTGTCAAACTAAGATATTTAAATTGGGACGGGGAAAGTATTAATTTTTAACTTCAATTGGAGAAAAAATCTGACTAATTTACACTTTACAGCTTTGCATAAAATAAAAAGTCTTTACTAAGTTATAATTAACCTAAATAAATATATATAAAAGGAAAATTTTCTCACTGAGCCAACTTAAATAAAAATTTTACACTTTCTATAGTCCAACTTGAAAAAACAAATTTCACTAATTAAAACTCTAAACCATTTAACTAAAAAAAATTCCAACTTGTAACGTATTTTCTATTCATAAAACATCAAAATATGTAATGTTAAACATATCGTCATTAAACATATAATAGAACTCATCTAATTCATACATGTAGTTCTTGACTAAATGCTACTGTTCAGAATGCTTTTAAAATATGATACTTTGTGTCTACTCATGTAGTCATGTGTATACACAAGTCTAAAATCCAGTTAGATAATTATGACATCAAGTAATAAATACAGATGATTATTAAGAAAAACTTATCCAAAATTTTTATAACAATTATCAAACAATGACGAGATTATGACGTGCGTTACCGCGTGTATCTTTTTTCTACCTAAAAGGCAATTGATTGCAATATAACTCTTATTTTAAGCAACCAATGATACTTCAATCACAATGATATAATGTTATGTACGAACATAACATATAATAATACTTTTGTTAATGCAATAACTATACTTCGATAACGATAATATAATGCATTACCAATAGTTACATTAACCAAAACAATGACACTTTGATAACAATTATTTAATATATTATATGTGAGATAACAACGTAACATATAATAATTGGCAAAATCGAAAATTTTGAGAAAAAAAACCCCACAAAAATAAGCTAAAACTCAAGTTAGATATAGTTAGATGTACAAAACATAGACAAATGAAAAGTAAAAATATTAATTAAAAGCATGACTAAAACAAAAAATAAACCCTAAAAAAACGTAAAACCCAAAGTTAACTATAATTAGTTGTAGAAAGGAAAAAACAGATGGAAAATAAACATTTACTAAAAACATATGTGAGATAAAAACAGAACATATAATAATTAACAAACATAAATTCTGGGGAAAAAACCCCTATAAAAAAAAAAGTTAAAATCCAAAGTTATATATAGTTAATTGTAAAAACAAATAACAAATGAAAAATAAACATTAGTTAAAATAATGACTTGAAAAAAGATATAGCTAATTGTAAAAAGTAAATAACAAAAAATATTAAATATTAAGTAAAAACATACCAAAAAAAAAAAAAAAGATAAAAAAATCAAACAGATAACCTGATAGCTAAACTGGACCATTATTCAATGAACAGTAATCCCCTTTGCTTGTAATTGTATATGGAGTTGAAAAATGACCCCTCAAATTCCCCCTTTGCTTGGAATTGTATATGGGGTAATTTATGATCAACGTTTATTAACATATAGAGATATAAGGCTTTATTAACCTCTAATTATATTTTTAATTTTTTCTTACTGTCACAACAATGTTACATCATCTATTTTTCATTTCATATTTCAGAAAATATCACTACCAACCATACATTTTTCTCATTTATTTCTCAAATATTTTATTATTAATTAAATAAAAAAAACAAAACTTTTTCTATTTTTATTGGTTGAAAAGTGAGAAGCCCCCATCCTAACCTCTTTCTTTCTCACATTTCTTCATCAGAATATGGCTCAACTCTTTCTTGAAAAAATGGTTAACGAAACATCACTACCAATGATATTTTGAGAAAAATGATGAGAAAATTTTAAGAAAATGATGGGTTGCAAGGGCTTTAAGAATTTTATATCAAATATCAAACACCATTATGCATGGACAATTGGATAGTAATAAATAAAATGAAAACATTAACAAGTCCAATATGTATAGCTTATTTATTTCAGGGTTGGCTTAATTTTTTTTTGTTGACTTAAGCGGGACCAATTTTGGCGGTTTTTTAAAATTTCTAATAAAAACCTTATTCCTTTATCTGGAATTAAGATCGACAAAAATAAACTAAAAACTTATAAATGACGGAGTTATTTATATATATACATATATCTACTTTTTGTATGTGTAAAAACTAAAAATTGTTTAAAATATTTATATAAAGTTTATTTTTCTAGATTTTCTAGAAGTAAAATTGTTAATCAAATCTTCATGCTTAATTTTATAAGGTAAAAAATATTTTAAGTCCTGGCCCCAAAAATACCCAAGCTCAAAAGTTGAAAAAAACTTGAGGTCCTTAACATGTGGGGGCCTTAGGTAGCCGACTAACCCACTAACACTATGAGCAGTCCCTGATCTAGATAGTTGAGATAATTATCAATAATTTCACTGATTGGTATCTTTGAAGTTAAAATCTTTAAAGTTAGTTAAGTTAAACCAATTAAAAAGTTTCAAACATGATAAGGGGTTTACCAACAAATAAAAGTAAGGGCCGCTATTTTGTTTTTGTCACCAGTACTCACTCGAAAGAACTTAAGAGGATTTTTAATTTTAAATGATTATCCTAATCTCAGTTATTGGTATATTAACAATCAAATATGGTCTTTGGTCTTTTAAAAAGTAGATGATTCATGATTAACCTTAATAGTGAAACTCAACTAGGGTGAAGACACTCTAGTTAGGTTTAAAGGATAAAGATTAAAAGACAAATTCCATCCTTATGGTAATGGGTTATAAAAAGTTTAAAGCAAAGAAGATAATCATCTTTTTTGGCGATTCTAAAGTAGATATCTTTAAGGTTTAAAGAAGAGATGCTTATCTTTGAATTTCATAATACTAATGTTTCTTGCTTTTGCTTTTTAAGTTAAGTTTTTCATTACTTTTCTCTATATTTATTTGTAGAAATAGCGTATTTATATTGAATTAAATCCCACCTTTTAATGCTTTTTCCCTAATATTGGAATGTTGGGTCTTACTAAAACCAGAGGTAGAAAGTTATTCTTTTTGGGAAACACATCACACACCATAAAAAGTTGTGCTCTTTCTCTTGATATTTCACAGGGAAGATTTTGCTTTTGATATTTGTAAACTGGTAGAAAGAAATCTTATTTTTGTTGCACTCACCTTATATAATACGAATACTACCTTTAATCATAACCCAAATTACAAAAGATAAGTTAGTGGCCGGTATTCAACTGAATTTAATACAGTATTTAGGTAATACGTAATGGGATGAGGGCGAAGGGAGTCCTTACCAATTTGCTAAAAATCGGTATGGACTCCATCAATCAGATGGTGCCACGTGCCAATACTTAAGCCATACCAAACCATACCAAATTGTAAGCGGCAGGGAAGCAAATTCGGTATCATAACATATAGGTGAGAGAGATACATACCTCCATACCGATTGCTTTCTAATCGGTGTCACCACACAGAATTTGATGAGTTTGGTATAAGATTGTATGGTACCGAAAACAAAGGGGTGGGATTCACCGAATACCAATTGTTGGTTTATGCCTTCACCGATATGACACCCTTCAGCCTGATAATCTGTGCAACAAACTACATATTGCACAAATTAGGGCTGAAATTAGATCGGTTTGGGTTGATTTTGGCTGAAAATCTGGAACCATTAAATCCGGTTTTGGTTCAGTTCGGTTTTTCGGTTTGGTATGAGTCATTTTTCGGTTTGGTTTCGTGTTTTTTTTTTTTTCACTCTTATCTTATTACGTTAATAATTAAACATTTAATTGTTAAGTAAAAAACATGATAAAGAAACTAAAATACACACATGATTATTTCATAAAAGAAAAAATCTTACTAAATACTTCATTTAAATATAATTGTTACACTTTCTAGCCTTCAATTTGATTATTTTTTTAATTTTCCACCATTTAATTAATTAAAATTTTTCCAAAATATTATTAATAACTTTTTTTTCCCCATAAAATATTAAAAGTATATGTTAACTTACATTTTCAATGAGTATATAAATCTGAAATATCACTATGTACAAACTATTTTAAAACATTTAGTATAGTTATTTTAATCTACCGATATTTGCAAACCTTTAAATATATAATCATTTAATCAAGTTATTAGAAGGATTATTATGTTGATTTTTTAGAAGGATATATATCATTACCCATAGTTAATTATATATAAAAAATAAAAACCACCAAAAAAATGAAGCTAAAATTCAAAGTTAGATATAGTTAATTATACAAAGCAAAAAACAAGTAAGAAGTAAACATTACGTAAAAGCATGGTCCAAAAAAAAACTTTAAAAAAAAAATCAAAAAAAAAATCAAACAAGCAGCAGCTACGCAACAACATACCAGCCAGGCTGATTCACTATTCACAATGCACAATGCCATAAGTTTGCGTGTAATTGTATATATGGAATATAATGAAAGGAAAATGATAATCGTTACACTACTTTTAATTAATTTTTCACAATGTAAAAGTTTTACAACATACAACACAAGTAAGTGATGCTTATATGTGGTAGATGTATAACTTGTTATGGTACTGATATCATTTTCATAATGAAATGTTTACCCTATCCATTTTTATAATATGTTGACAATTTGATATGACATACATAATTACGATTTACGGTAACTAGCATCTTATTTGCGCGTCAAGACGGAAACGGCCACTTTCCAAAATGGTAATTTCATTTCATAATGTGGTCCAACAGTTTTTGATGTCTACATCAGGTTAGGAGTAGGGCTGCAACTGAGCCGATCTTTAATTTAGCAACTCGAGCTCGGCTCGATCAAGTCAAGCTATTAACGAGCTCGATCCCGATTCCGATCCCGAGCTCTAAGTTCAAGCTCGAAATACTTATCGAGTCGAGCTCGAGCTTTACATAGCTCGACTCGAGTACTTATCAAGCTTTTTGAGCTTTAAGTATATAAATGTATATTTGTTTATATACATGTTAGTATTTATACTTAAATACATTTTATTTAATATATATATGTATATATATTTTTGAGTTTTTCGAGCCAATCTCAAGCCATTATATTGAAAGCTTATATGTTCAAGCTTTTCAAGCCGAGCCAAGCCATATTTGTAACCACAATGAAGATTCGGCTCGGTTGCAGCCCTAGTTAGGAGACATTATTATGGTTAATTCGAATTATTTCGATGTATAGCATAACATGCATCAAGACCAGATAGTTCCTAACGGTTTTTCGAAAAAAATTTACCAAAATATTATGTAAATAATCATTATATATACTCTTGATATTCATGCAATACAAATATGCAAAACATATGCAACTAACATAAGATTATAAAATTTTCATGTTTTATACAATTAAGTATTCGTACAAAATACAGAGAATTTTATACGTAATAAAAATCTTCAACAATACTTATTATTCATTCTAATATATATAGATTGTCATCATTCACTGTCCTTATGTGCATACAGACATAAGACTAGTTAATTTTAATAATTTAATTAAAATAAAAACTTAAATTACATATTATTAACGTAATGATAGGTTACAAAAACTAGTGAACCATTCGTTGAAGTGCTTGTGCAATTTGAACAAAGTATTGTACTATTTAATATTTAAAAGATAAAGACATTTGACCAATTTCTTTTATATAGAATTGATTATTATAAAATAATTATTAAATTAAAATAAATAGGATAAAATCTTAACCTTTAATATTTATTATATAACAAATATTAAAAAATTGGTATATGAGGGGTTTCATACCTAAACTTAGGTATGAGACAGCTTTATATTCACTTTTGCTATATATATATATATAACAACTATATCACAGTAATAATATAGTTAAATATTTTATATTATAATATAATATAATACAGATGTTTGTGACCGTATATATGTAAAGTATATATCTATAATATTATATAAAGCAAATGAGTCCATCCCCCTTCCCTCAAAAGATGAATCCTTTTACCTAAATTGCCCCTATATTTTCAACACACCTATCACCTAACATATATGGTCTACCAAAAATACCCTTAATGAAATAATTTACAACATCTATTCATCAACTCTTAAATAATTATACTATCCCTTTTACATTAATTGTTTTTCATCAATAATCACACCGCCGCCGCCATTGTCACCACCACCAGTCGCTGCCACCACTCACCGTCGTCCCTACCATCATCACCACCAGTCGCCGTCACCACTACACCGCCACCGCTATCAGCACGACGCGGACATCCGTCTAGTATCTAGTATACGGCGTTGAAGTATTCCCGCTTGCATGTGCATATCTAAAAAGAAAAATGCTTACTTGACGCCCCTCGAATGTATATTGATTTTCTTACTTTTTGGTGCACCTATCTTTAGCCTATGCTATACATGAAGTAAACAATTAGTAACGTGTATCAAATAGTAAAATCACATGCATTAAAAAGTAAAATATAATTTTTTGATTATCTGGTACATTTATTTTTTATATCCTTGATGCTCTTGAATTTAGTTGATCAGGTGCATAGCAAAAGATATATTTATTTTTGATGGATTGATATTTTGAGGGACTTAAGACTTTGATGTCTTGGGTTCAAATCTCGGTATGACCAAAAATGCCCAGAGGAATGGAGACAGGGGTTTTCTCAAAATGGATTTCCCCTGAATTAGAATTGTGTATATGAAAAGACAATGCCGCTGAGTCCAAATTCGTCGTTCAATATTATATATATATATATATATATATATAGATGTGGGTTCCTGTGCGAATTGTGTTAAAATGCACTAAAATACATCTTAAATAGAGTTAATTACAGAAATCGTCCCTGTCATGGATCGTCATTTGCAGCTTTCGTCCCTAACTTTCAAAAATTACAGTTTTGGTCAAAAAATTTTTGCCCCGTCAACACTTTTGGTCCAAATCACTAACGGACGTTAAATATGAAGTCACGTGACCTGCACATAATGGGTACATTGGTCATTTCCTAAACACAAGGACCAAAAGTGTAATTAAATCTTATTTTTTATCTATCATCATCATCTTCTTCTTCATCAATTAGTATATCTATATCTATATACATATATAGTTCTATACAGATCTATACATATCAAACCTTAATATCAAAGTTTCTTGCCTTTACATATTTATACATATATTTGTATCTATGTCTATATTTATGCATACATATACACAATATCTGCAAATAAAAGTCTAGATTCCATCAAAACAAAAAATTAAAAAATGTGAGCAAAATATATATATATATATATATATATAAATATAATAATAAACAAATCAAATATTCCATGGTGACCATGTCCGGCCATCACCACCAGACCCCTTTTCCCCATATCATCTATATATATCATCTCATGTATCATCTATATATATCGTCTCCTTTGTTTTTTTCCGATGATAGTGAATCCCTTCGTTTTTCTGATGATAACAGAAGAATCATTTATCTTTTTTTCTTCCGATGTATCTATACATATTTAGCTTCACATACTTGGAAAAAACCCTTTATTCTTTCTTTCATTTCTGATACAGATCGGAGATATAGATATATAGATCAAATCAGATCTATGAATCAGACCAGCTCAAGATATATATATATATATACAGATATATAAATATAGATATTGTTTGTGATAATAATATAGATCTTGAGAGATATTCGTTCATTGATTCAAGAACATCATGTATACAACAAACAATGGGAGGGAATAAAAATGGAGATGGGGATTATTATTATTATTATTTTAGTTTGAAATCTGGAAACGCAGGTCTAGTTACGATCCTTTTTTAACTATGTATATAAGGTTTGATATGTATATAAGGTTTGATATGTATAGACATTATATATGTGTATATATATATATATATTGATATAAATATACAAATACATACTGTTAGTGCATTTTAGGCACACTAATTATTTAAACGTCTCCGTTATATTTTGATAATGTTACCAATGTTCACACGTGACTAAAAATGATAAAAATACAAGTTTATGCATTCATACGCTATTTCCCGATCAAACATTACAAACATCAAGTTTGGTGTAGCACTATAGGTCATTGAACGAAAACTACGAAAACTGGCTGAAAAATAGTACTGGACGACTGATGTGGTTCCCCAGCAGCCGTCCTTGACGGCTGATGTGGTTCCGTCAGCTGTCGATCTTCTGTCCTCGCACGTGACGTTTTCCCGAGCGTTCGTTCTACATTGTCGTGACCTGAAACTTGTTTTATAACCTTATTTCATCATATGAATAAGAACTACTTTGTCGAAATTCATTTTTAACAACTTTGATTTTTGGCTAAAATTTGGTGTCTAAATTTTTCTAAGTATAGAACTGGGTCAACAAAAGTCAACAGTCTTCAAAGTCTAAATTGGTCAAATTTAGTCAACATCTGATGAGATATATACTTCAATAATATCAAACCCACTTTCATTTTCAATTTCACGTATAAAGATAATAAAACCACTTTCATATTTTAATTTCATAGTTAAATACAAATGGGTTTTGTTTATCATCAAGCATGGTTTAGCCATGTTATTTTTATCTTCAAAAAGCTGGAAAGATTCAGAAATGTGGGGAGCAAGGTATGGGCTATTATTCTCAAGAAAACATGAGCATTTATTGGAGTGCAAGCTTGGGCAAGATTTCTGACAAAATTAAAGGCTCCTGTCAGACGGCTGATGACTAAATCGACGGCTAGTGCAGCAGCCTTCAAATTCAAACGGCTCCTTTGGTGATTTTCCTATATATACAACACTTGGGTTCAATTGGAAACTCACCTCTTGCATCATAAACTCTCATATACATCAGTAACCATTCTTCAAATTCATAATTATTATCATAGCAAGAGTGAATCATTTGTAGTGAGGAAACTATTTAGTGAAATAGTTGAGAGCCTACAAATTGTATTTATATCATACTAGTGAGTGTGATATTTGGGTGTTTTGTAAAACTCCAGTGGTTAGAGTTTGGATATTCTTGAAGTGTCAAGAATTCTTCATTTCCTAGTGATTAGGAAAGCTTGGTATCTTGAAGTGTCAAGATTGTACTCACGGACTCTCCACCGGGTTTGGAGACTATAGTGCTACAATTCTCGATTCGTGAATCGGGGAGTGGATTAAGGCGAATTCGTTAACATTCGCCCCAACCACTATATATCGTTGTGTTC
>JAOEHQ010033619.1:0-23922 GCA_025447715.1 Asclepias incarnata | reverse complement strand
ATCGATTATACTTATATCTACAAATCGATACATATACATATACATATACATATATATCTCAAAACCATCTATATCTATACATATACATATATATCTCCAAACCCTAACAAATCAAAGCCGATTCCGATTAGATCTGGATTTTGAGGAGGTGGGTCGCCGGAGAAAAACAAGATCGATGGTTGGTTGAGGCATGGGTTTCAATGTTAATCGGGTCATTTACACAATCTCGATCTCCATACCTTGCCCCTCCACCGGTCACCTCCACCGCTGCCACCACCGATGTAGATGGGATCTTGTGTGTGTGGACAGATCTAAGTGTGTGTGTGTGAACTGTGAAGATCCCGGTTTGAATGGACCAAGGGTTCTTCAAGATCCGGTATGATATATATGTATGATATATATCCCGATCTCCCAATCCGGTATGATATATATATGATAGATATGGTCTTGAAGATGGCGATGATGATGATGATTTTGAAGATGGGGATGAATATATATATATATATATAATAGATATATAGATATGGATATATATATAATAGATATATATGGGTATATATATATAAATAGGTATATAAATATAAATATAAATATAAATGGGTATATACAGATAGATAGCCACATCAGATGTCCACGTGAGTTTTTTTAATGACGTGACAAGCCGACGTGGCACTTAACGGAGGTCTGGCGTTAAAAACTAACGATATTACCTTTATTAAGAAATTTTTAGAAACGAAATCCTTTTAATAGACGAAAACTAAATAGGTTCCCTAGATTAGGAATTTTGAGTAAAAATGTTACCTTTTTATGGAATTTTCCCTATATATATATATATATATATTTGTGTTTCAATGAATGATTTTTTCTTAAAACAGACAACAAGCTGCGCCGCTAATCCTTTTTATATCGCAAACCCAAGATGTTTAAAAACCTACAATATTCATAGACATTGGGATCATAACGTTACTGTGCATGAACTGTTGCACCCTGCCAAGTAACTCAACGGCATCAGGTGCGAGAAAACCAAAGGTATCAAATGCAAATGGTATAAACACGTGTTGGTTGTCAAGACATGCCTTCTCTTGCCATGCCCACAGTAAATTTTTCTAATGCCTTTAATTTGGTGGATAGATCAACTTTACCTCATGAGGTCAGGTTGAGGTGTCCTTCTACTTCCTCGTGGGTTGAATTTCTATATGGGGTGCTATCAAGATTGTATATTGGAGATGGGCATATATGGTCTACCACGGGGGTTTAACAAGGAGACCCGCTAGTACCACTTCTTTTTCCTTCTTATGCATCAGATTAGAGACAAGTGCAAACTTCATGCCTGGTATCTTGATGATGGGACTGTCATTGGAGATTCAGAGGAAGTTGCTAAAGTTTTGGGTATCATAAGGGTAACAGGTTCATCCTTAGCTCTTGAGCTGAATATTAAAAAAACTGAGCTATTTTGGCCTTCTTGTGATGGTAGGAAGTCTTTGGAGGGCTTATTCCTTGATGCCATTGGGAGACCAGTATTGGAAGTGAAGCTTTTGGGGGGGGGGGGGGGCTGTTAGTAGAGACACGAGTTTTATTAGTGGGCTAGCGAAAAAGAGAGCCGTTAATGCTGTGAATTTGATGTGCCTCCTCCCAAAGTTTGGTGACCCACAGAGTGAGCTTCTCCTACTTCGATCATGTATGGGTATTGCCAAACTTTTCTTTGGCTTGAGGACCTGCCAACCTGTTCACGTGGAGGAGACTGCGTGTTTCTTTGACAAAGGATTACGCGGAGGAATTGAGGACATTGTGGTTTATGGAGGTCCTTTCTTTGGAGACCTCCAATGGCGACTTGTTTCCTTACCTATTAGATCCGGGGGTTTAGAGTTGTATTCGGCAGTTGAGGTTTCATCTTATGCATTTGTGACATCGGGGGCCTAATCGTGGGTGCTACAAGACCATATCTTACGAGACAGTGGTATATGTGGCATGGATTATGATTATGATTGTGCTTTGGCTTGTCTTCGTGATACGATTCCAAGCTTTGACTTCGACGGTTTCACTTCAAAGGATACCGCCCCACCTAAAGCCCAACATGCATTGGCGAGTGCCCTTTTTAGTAAAAGTGTCCAAGATATGGAGGTCCACTTTGACATGACCGCTAGACAAAAATCCATTTTTAAATGTTTACATGCACCACATGCTCAAGATTTTCTCCGTGCTATCCCTATAGATGGGTTAGAGCAACATATCTCACCGGTGGAGTATCGTACTATTCTCAAATACTGCCTAATGATCCCCTTATTTCCTGTTGATGAGATATGTCCTGTTTGTTACAAGGCGTGTTCAGATTCTTTTGGGGCGCATGCGGTGCACCATAGAGTGCGAGGCGTGTTTAGATTCTTTTGGGGAGTATGTGGTGCACCATAGAGAGCTCCTGGGGTTCAAATACAAACACGATTGGGTTAAGGATGTTCTTTTTGACATTTTCAAGCGTGCTGGGATTTCTGCTAAGAAAGAAGCGCCGGTAAATTTTTTGACTGACCCGTTGGAAGGAAGATCAACACTTGGACGAGCTGATATTTTGGTCTTTGGATGGATGGGGGGAAACATGCATGCGTGGATCTAACAGGGGTCACCCCTCTCATGGGCTTGGGATACAGTACTTTCACCGCAGGTCATGCTGCTTCTTGCAGAGCGGCCAAACACGAAAAAACGTGTCTTAACAACCAACACGTGTTTATACCATTTGATATCTTTGTTTTTCTCGTACATGAATGAATGACTTTTTTTTTTCTTTAATTATCACATGCAGGTTGTTGTATAGTCATGAGTTTGGTTTTAGTTTCTACTAGTTTAGTATGCAGGGCCAAGCTCTAAAGGTGTGCAAGGGGCGTCACTGAGCCGGGCCCATTCCCTCTAAGGGTCCGCTGCCTTTAGGTGTCCATATATATGATACAAGCTTCCTGCGTTTTTTGCTTTCGTTTTCGCATCGTCGTAGTTGATGTTTTCATCTATCATAGTAGTATGACCGAGAACAACAACATCATAGCCACCATGGTTACAATTGCAGCTTTCTAAATCTAAAACACATGATCAATCGTTAAATAATTTTGCGGGTACTATTTTAGGGCCCTTATTTTTTTATCTTGAGTCAGATCCCGAATTTTTTTTATATTTTTGTAGACGGCAGTGCTGGTGTGGTAAATGGATATACTAGAAAGAAAGAAAAAGGCATGTGGTAGAGTTGGTTATAGCTTTGGGCTTTGGTACAAGTGACCAAGGTTCAAGTCTTGCAACTACATTATTTGTTCTTTGACATAGGAAGTCCCCTAATGAAGAAGTTTGGGCCTGGTAACCCCAGGTTTGAATCTTGGATGAGGCAAGAGTTTTCCCCTATTAATTGTCGTACCTTCGGGCGGATTAGTAGGGGGTTTTCCCCCATCGGGTATTTGAAATAGGCATTTCCGCTTCGAGGGAGCTCTCTAGCGCGGACCCGGTTTAGACAACGTATGCTAGACCTCCCACTGTCAAACCGTGACACGAAACACTGATAAAAAAATTCACCTTTCAAAAAAAAAAAAATAGAAAGAAAAAAGAAAGAAAGCAAGCAAGAAACATGTTTTTGTTATAATAGTTTGTTTTTTAGGTATCATAATTAGATTACATTGTTTTTTAACTTTATAAAAGGAGGTAAGTACAAAAAAGGACAAACTTTTTTTGTTTGTTACAAAGCCAAAGCCCTGGGAATCTGGGATGGATGGATAAAATATGAAAGGAAAAAAAAACACTCCACATGCAATACTTTTTGTCAAGCCTGGTTCTTGTCTCCATCTCCATCTCCATCTCCATCTCCATCTCCATATATAATATAAATATATAAATATAAATATAAATATAATGCTGATGCTGCTGCTAACCGGAGGTTCTCCTGTCAGCTCTTTCTCGTAGTATCTTATCCCCACCCCAAAATTAAAATTAAAAACAAAAAAGAAAAGCATATGATGGGTGAATCTATGGTTGAAGCACAACAGAATATTATTATGGATAACAAGAAGGTACCTACTATCACACACACACACACACACATTCAATTTTACTTGCCTTTTCTATAAGGGTCTATTTATTATTATTTGTATTTTTAAGTTATATTGGTTAGATTTCCTAATTGGGATGTGATTAAATTGGTGGGTGGGTTTTGAATGAACGAACAGATAGAGATGCTGGGAGAATCCTCATCCTGCTCCTCGGTATCTTTTGGTAAGTATGAGAATGATGTTATTTGTTGGGAGAAATGGTCTTCTTTCTCCTCCCCCAATAATAACAATAACAACAAGTACTTGGATGAAGTTGGCAAGTTCTCCACCCCCGGATCTGTTGCTCAAAAGAAGGCCTTTTTCGAGGCTCATTACAAGAAAATCGCTGCCATGAAGAAGAAAGCTGCAGAAGAAGAAGAAGCCGCAGCCGATCAGTTACTACTACAAAACCCCCATCCTTCTTCTTTAACTGAGGATGAATCTGTAAAATGTCAACACGAAACAGGAGGTAACCATCTGTCACCCACTTCAGTTGATGATCAAACCTTTCAAGCTGAATCTTGTAATGCACTGAAACCCCAACATTTGTCACCGCTCACATTGAACAACAATGTCCCTATTAACCTACAACAACAACAAGAATCTGTTTTGGTGAATAACCAAATCTTGCAAGATGAATCTTGTGATGCGTCGGATTCTCAAAATTTGTTATCATCTCAATCTGCAATACGTATAAACAGAAATGGTGATAAGTTAGAAGAAGCTGTGCTGGTCAATAATCTGAGTATGAAACTGGTAAAACAGCATTTCCAAGTGGAACCTGACACAGAATTCCCTAGCAGACAAAGCAACCAACAAGTTCCAAAACCCAAACCTCAAAACGTGGCACCAAAGGTGAGTTTCATCAATTTCACCAACGAACAACAGAGTTGGGTTTTGTGCATTAACTCTTTTTTTTTTTTTTTTTTTTTAAATATATTTTGTTTATAGGTAAATCCAACCAAAGTGGAAAACAACTTGGTAGGAAGGAAGATAAAACCAGCATCGATGATGCCTAAATCCCCAGAAACATCGTCTACTAGATTATCAAAACCAAAAGGCAAAGCTACTACAACACCCATGACCACCTCTAGGTCTTCATTGAACAAGGCAATTGCTTCATCATCGTCAAAGAGCAAGAATCCTTCTGTATCGGAAAGCAGACGGATTGCTCCAACGTCACTCCATTTATCCATGAGTATGAGTTCTGTACATTCTGATACTGCTTCTTCTGTTACTTCATCAAGAAGAAGATCTATGTTCATGGAGCAAATGGGAGACAAGGACATTGTCAAACGAGCATTT
The DNA here is from genome assembly GCA_025447715.1 of Asclepias incarnata. Lineage (NCBI taxonomy): Eukaryota > Viridiplantae > Streptophyta > Magnoliopsida > Gentianales > Apocynaceae > Asclepias > Asclepias incarnata. The sequence continues at coordinate 18,562 of JAOEHQ010033619.1, read as the reverse complement.
AAGACATTTCAGAACAGATATAACCAATTACCATCATCTGATGGAAGATCTAGTGAAGCCAAACAGGTAGTTTTAGTATACCAAGTGTGTATTCGCTATCAGTATTGCATGTGATTAATACGCATTCTCTTTTGACAGATACCAACAAAGGGATCAGGGCAAAAAGCCTCGACTTCCATGACTTCTCAAAAAGAAAATGAGCGGTAATGTCTTCTTTCAAACTGAGCTCTAAAGTTCCTGCCAGCCACTATTAACATGTCTCTCTTTAATTCTAAAGTTCACCTCAGTTATTATTCATTGTTTATATATTGAAGTTTATCATTAGAACTAAGTTTCAAATGAACGAATGTAGATCTAGGAAGGCAGCAGAGAAAATCTATCATGCAAGAGGTCAAATAGGACCAACATGGAAATCTGTATCATCTGGGTAAGAAACAGCTTATGTTATAACTTTATGGTGTCCATATGTTTCCCAATCATAGAAGTTTACTGACTTTAAAGATTGAGGTCGTATATGTACCAACATGAAAGTATGATAGCTCATATTTGATACCTGTTACTTAAAAACCTTTTCTGGGACAGGTCACTTAAAGGTGTTGGTGTTGATGAAAGACGGCTAAAGACAACACCAACTTCAGTAGTTTTGAGAAGTGATGAAAGAGCCGAAAGGCGAAAAGAGGTATCTGTTACGCAATGTCTGAAGGTCTAATTGATATGGTTTCCAGCAAACACTCTGATGTATATTCTTTTTATTTTGATACAGTTCTTCAAGAATTTGGAGGAAAAGTCGAATGCTAGAGACGCAGAAAGAAATCAACTTAGTTCAAAGTCAAAGGTCGATTTCTAATTACTCGCACATAACTGCTCCTTTTTTCATCTTTGCTTTAAAATCAATCTCCATATTGGTTACTGGACTTAGGAAGCAAAAGATGCTGAGATAAAAAGGCTTAGGCAGAATCTAAATTTCAAAGCAAAACCAATGCCGAGTTTTTATCGGGCACAAGGGTTATCAAAAAGCACTTCAGAAAAGGTAGCATCTCTAATTCCTCATTTTCTTCATATTACCAGGCTACCAGCTTCCCATTTTGGCTCCCAAATTATAGAAGTTCCACTTATGCTCCATGACTGTGAAAATATCCATAAAGGCCATCCAACTATTCTTTCACTCATGTAGTTGCAATTTATAAAGCAGGGGGCCATGAACAATGGAACAACAAGGCGACTTGATTCACATAGATGAACAATTTTGGGGACATATCAAGATGGAAATGGTGAACAACAATTTTTGGGCCTTGCAAACATCACAAAATGCATTCAAAGGATCATGGGGTTCAACTGCCAATGCATTGGTAGGCATGTAGGTCATGTATTGTACATTTCTCATTGGGTACATGAATGTTTGTGATGCTAGTTTTGTGTTATGTATCGATTTCTCTTAAGCAAAGTGGCTATTGTTTGTAGTATGTGCTTTGGGAAGAATATTGGACAAAACGACTAGATAGATAGTTGCTAAGAAAAAATTACATTGTTGATGAACTCGATTGGAACTCATTAGATCAGTTTATATTTTCTTTTGACAAACCTGTGAAGTTTTTGAGATTAATTCATCATGAAGATGTTTGGTAGTTCAAGAAAAAGAGGATCCATTGAGTATAGCGTGGATGTCGTGTGTAACGGCGATTTTATGTATATTGTTAGTTCAAGTTGTTCAAGAAGACTTTCTATTCCTATGTAATGACTTTCTAGTGAAGATTAATATAATAGAGTGAGGTTTTAATGTTTTATTCATAATTTTGTTTTTTAGTGCACCTTTTTGTATGCAAATATGCCTGCTATCTACTAAGTGAAGCTAACTACAAAAACTGTGATCAGAGTATCAGACTAGAGATTGAGGGACATAAGACCAGCAATGGCCTACTTGTTGAAAATCAATATCATAATCCATGTGGCAGCTGAGTTGTTTTTACTTGGTTTATTTACAGCTTATTTGGTGTCAGTTGTTGAACAAGTCTAGAGTGGAAATAGTCTACCTAGAGTTTAGGGTAGTTGGCTGTTTTTATGGAAGTAGTGATAGATGCACGTTTAAGTGCCTATATATGTGACTTGTTTATCAGTTTTTAAGCAATGGGATCATTAGTGAGAAATCCACTGTGTGAAGTGTGTGTGATATATTTTCTGATTCAACACTAGTGCATAAAGTTTGGATTTGATTTAAATAGATCTCATGCTCAAATCTTGCACGCGTCACTTATATCCGTGGCTCATGTTTGCTGAATGGAAACCTGAAATTTGCCAAGTTCCCGCAGAGAGGGGTTTGGCATATTGCATAGACCTATTAACTAGTTGGGCCCAAAATTCCAAATACCACATTATTAAGATATAGGAGAAAATTTTGGAAATATGTAAACTAGAGGTGGTGATTTTAACCAATTTACTAGAATTGGGTCAAATAGTCAAGCTTGTTATAGAGGTCAAAGTCACTAGTGTTGTTTACTTGAATCGGGAGATGTGTTTAATCGTTTTTAAGTGCATAAATGGATCTGTTTTAGCAAATATTATCATAATCGTATACTTTTAAAATCATTACATACATCTGTTGATCATAAATTTCAAAACGCATAGATATGAAACCATTGATGACACCGTTGAATATAACCTGGCCTGCTTTGACCTGCAAAATCCTTTACCCAATTTTACCCATTATCTGACCCGTCTATTTTGCTACTCCTAATGGAAACTAGTTATAACGAGGACTATGTATGAAAGTTCTGTTCTTTTCACCAAAACTTTTTTTCTAAAGCTCATTTTAGAAACCTTTATGATGTTTGCAAGATTAATATATTTTGAAAGCTATATCTAAATTTATGATGAGTGCTGAGTGCTGACCATTGATCTGTTACGAGTCACTGGCTCAGCCATATTAACTCGAGTCTTAAGGATGGTTGAGAGCAGAACCTTGGGTTTTGGGACTAAATTCACTCTCTAGGACTTGATATGTTGATGCATCTCTAGATTAGACGAAAAGTGGCAAAAATGTGAAAGCAACACTGATGCACTCTCCAAATTTCGACTATACTTGTCTAATAACCGGTGAACATGTTGTTCATCTATGTACAATTCTCTCTTCATTCCAGCACTTGGATTTTAATCCGAATCACTTGAACTACTACTACTTGAACTACTGCTACTTGTAGTGCTTTTAAAATTTGCAGGCAATACTGGGAACTTCAAAGGTGGTCTGGCAGGTGACCTTGACATCAGAATAGCCGCCTCCGGTGATCCATCACCAGTTCTTCTCTTCTGCAGTTTTATAGCAATGTCAAGACATGCCTTGTCAACCATATTTAGAAAACCTCTTATTATCACAAACAACTGGAACTGCTTCCCTCCTATATCCTTAGAAGTCCCTGCTTGATAATATTCATTTGTTATCTTCACGAGCCCCATGATCCTTTCCTCTTCTTCTCTCAACAATTGAATTTCCCGTTTTGCTACCTTGAGAAATGTTAACATCTCTCTCACGAAACATCCTCCATTTCCATTTCTGTCACATTCTTCCATGGTTTCTGTGATTTCTGACAAATGATCGCTTAACCCTGAGCATGATTTGGAAAGTGCATCATAGTCAATTCCAGCAGCTTTCTTCACATTAGAAAATTCCGAACTCACTCCTCCAACTACAGGCAACCGTAGCTTTATGTAATAATTTTCTGTAAATGCACTGGTATTTAAGGCACCGGTACTTCTACTTGAGCTATGATTTCTTTTGATATTGCAGCGTTTACCCTCTGAACGGACTACTTCTTCCACAACAAAGTGAAGCATAGTTGTCTTTCTATCGCTGCTTTTCACATCCGATAGCTTTAGCAAAGAATTAAGATTAAACGCTTGAGCATTCCCTCTTGATGTTCCCACATTCATCCGATTTCCTGCTTTCAAAACAGCTTCTAGAAGCTTCACAAAAAGCCCTCGAGTCTTGAGCTCTTTGCAAGCCATTTCTAGTGTTTGTAATGATTTCTTCACGTCTGATACTTCTGATCTAAAGTTTGACTTGAATAGCATGATACGGACTCGAGTAAAAGCTGCGGGAACGGTTTTGGTGACATGATAGAGGAAAGATTCAGCATCAGCCAAGTTTGTGATATCTCCTTCGAACTGTAGAATAAGTTTTATGTCTTCTTCAGACGGGAGTGAGTTTTTCAAGTGTGTCCGTGTCTAGACCCTTGCCTTGTAGGAGACAATGGATGATTTTGCTTCTAGAAATGGCTAATGATTTAATCACTATTGCTATGTTTTGAGATTTTCTTGTGTCAAGTAAGAAAACTTGAGACAGGCTTGATTTCATTTGGGCTTTTGGACTGGGTGAGTTGCGAGCTCCTTGTCGTGGCGTTTTCTTGTCAAATGGCATGGTTCCAAAAAGGCTTTCCATTAGATTATCATTAACCCTGAATCATATATGGAAAATCAGAATACCGTGCATAGAAAAGTTTCTGAAAAAAAAAAGGTGAGAGTAGGTTTTTACCTGAAAGAACCATTCTTTAGTTTGTGCCACACCATGGAATATTCCACATCGGCGTTGACTTTATCCCAGTGCAGGGGTTTGAATTTGACCTGATTGTCATCAGATGAAGACATGTTACCTTTTGCAGTAAATTGTTGTGTTTGTCGTGACGATGATCTCAACCCATTTGTTTTGGGTGGCAGTGGTGGTGGTGGTGGTGGAGCGTTACCCTTCATTATTACCACAACTATTGGTGGAGGTGGAGGAGATGGTGGTGAAGCGTTACCCTTCATTTCTACAACTATCGGTGGAGGCGGAGGAGATGGTGGTGGAGCGTTACCCTTCATTTCCACAACTATTGGTACAGGTGGAGGAGGAGGAGGTGGTGGTGGTGGAGGAGGAGAAGGAGGAGGAATGTTACCCTTCATTTCTACCACCACTATCGGTGGAGGAGGAGGTGGTGGTGTCAAAATTGCTGCACTTGATGGTTCTAGAGACGGCAGTGGTGGTGCATGAGACTTCATTGATGGCTGAGTTTTCGAAGACTTGAGAGGAATAACAACCGGAAGAGAATTGGAAAGAGTTTGAGTTTTGATATTATAATCTACCGGCCAAACTTGAGAAGTAGAAGATGTTCCTGCGATGAGTAAAGGGATTTCGTGTACAGGAGGAGAGTCAAACTCAAATTGTAACTTGCTGCTGCTTCTGCTTCCATTATCCTTGTTTTTCAAGATTTCTTGTGAAGGGAGACCTGCATTTTTTTCTTCAAGACTTCTCCAATAGAACACATCAAGTCCTTGTTCATCAACAATCACCCCTTTGATACCTCCAACTCTTGCAAATTTGTCATTTTTCTGCAGACCCACCTGACTGTGGTTGATTCCATTATCAGCATATAAGTTTGTAGCTTGTACCTTAGAACGACGTTTAAACTTGAAAAATAATAAGAAGAATAGCCCTGAAAAAACCAGACTAGTTGCTGCAGTGACAGCAACTGCTTTGGCAATGGTTTTGCTGCCGGATGATGTTGAAGAGGTAGTTATCACAGCGGTTGGTGGTGGAGTAATTGGTATCGGAAAGTAAACTTGGATGTTTTGAGAAGCTGATGGAGTTGGTATTAGAAATAAAGAAATGAAAACTAGCAACGGAATTTGAAAATGCTTAGGAGCAGCCATCAAAATTGCAAACATGGAATTGAGGGAGAAAGGCTTATTATGTACTGTACTATTTATTTACGTTAGTAAAGCAGTGCAAACTTTTTGGATTTGGTGTTTATGTTTATGACAGCTTCAATTATCAATCTACGTAGTTGACAGTTTCTTGTCTTAACTTAATTTAAAATGTTTAAAGACAATTTTAAAAAGTCAAAGAGTAAGATGAAATGGTCAAATATGAAAAAGTCAACTTACAAAATATATTTTTGAGTCAATTGCAAGAATCATCCATGTGGTTTATTTGCTTTCATGGTTTACATCCCTTCCCAAGAATTTTAGTGAAATTCTCCATATTTTTGTTGCATGTTACATACTTACATCCTTTAATCTGATGTTGTGTATTTATCTCCGTTAAAACTCATCATACGCCCTACACATGAGCCCTACACATGAGGGCACTTTGGTCTTTTGCTTTTAACCTGTCTTGAGCTTTTCTCTTTACTATAGTAACAGAACCTTGTTATATATATATCTTGTTATATATATATATGGGGGTCTTTTTTACAGAACCTTTTTTTTTGCAAAATCGTAAGAATTCCTAAATTATGTATTGGATTACGTGTTTTTAAAACTCATTCATATGTGAAACGTTATAAAAGTTCATGTTGTCGAAAATTTTTTAAAAATAGCAAGGTCATAATACAAGTTAAGAGCACCCTTTAGGTAATGGCACCCAACTTTCGACGTGCCAATACAAGGTTAACTTATTTGGTAGAGTCTCTTGTTTCTTGAGAGAAGTCTAGAGTTTAATATCTGACATTTGTATTTCTAACACCAAACTTTTCACTTTTTTTTGTGGGTATCTGTAAGGTTTTTTCAAAACACTTTGTTAGTTACTCCATCCGTCTCAATTTAAATATTCTGGTTTGACTTTCTGAGTCTTTTTTTTGTAACTTTGATTGTGAATATTTTTGTTTCTGTTATATAATACTTAATGGAAATTATATTAATGTAAATACATTTAAAACCCAATCCATTCATATATTTTATATCAGGTATTATATAACACAAACAAAAATATTGACAGTCAAATTTAAACAAGAAAGACCCAAAATGTCAGACTAAGACATTTAAATTGGGACGGAGGTAGTATATTTTTAGGGCTATATGTTGGACATAATGTAAAATATTGTATATGACCGTTGATAAATTATTTTTATGGGACCGTTATTTCATGTATAATATTTTATTATGTGGATTAATGAACTAGATGAGTACCAGTACAATGCGGCAGGCACCAATATGTCATCGAAGATGATAATTCCCGTTGCTAATGATGATTCTCGTTATTAATGATGATGCACGTTGTTAATATAGTTTAATATTCATACCATTTGATTTTCCCCTATTTTTTAATTTCAAATTTTCAATCCTCTTTATTCTCCCCACACTATATACCTTTTTACTAAAAGTCAAAATTACTCTTTTACTTAAAATTATACTAAAAGTAAAAGAGTCAACCTCTTTTTTTAAATAAAAAAAAAACATCCTTTAATTATATATAACTTGAATTGTGTCTATGCATTGCACGACAGCTTATGTGTTTTAAATATTTTGGCAAGGACACACGGCTAAAAGGTTAAATGTGACGGCGTCTGATATTCGTGATAGTTGTGTAAAAGAGAGGGTTATAGGGGTATTATGCTACAAAGTTCATTTTTTATTAACAATTTTTACAATACCATTTATTGTTATGTTACCTATTTAAGTTATAATAATATATTAAAATTTTGTTTTAATTAATTTTATTTTGTTTTGACTAATTGATATTGTATTAAATTTGATTATAGTATTAAATGCAGATATAAAACTAGAATGTATTTAAAAGTTTAAATTTTAAGAAATCTATCAAATACATAATCTTAATCTTAATCTTAATATATACTAAAAGACAACTGACCTAACCTCAATTGACCAATCACATATCTCGATTTCTCTAAATTAAGTTATTAAACATGTGACTAAATTTTCATAATTAAAATTATAAATTAGAAAATATGGACACATAAAAAACTTTAATTATTAATTATATTAATAATTGTAGAAAAAATCTCATTAATTTACATTTTTTTGTTTTCCATCACTAATTTACACTTTTAGATTTTCATAAAAGAATAAATCTTATTAAATACTTAATTTAAATATAATTAACACTTTTAGCTTTTCATGATTATTAATAATTAAATTATTAAAAACATATCTCCACAAAAAATTGTAAAATTTATCTATGTTTTAATTGATGATGGTAATTCAATCCACATAATAATTTATATCCACATCCTAAAAAATACAAACTATATTACTCGTTATATCAAAAAATATCAAAAATTTTTTGTTAACATCTATATTAAAACAAACTTCCACAAATATTTATTAAATCAAAAAGAATCTCAAGGTGTTGATATGCATAAAAAAATGGAAGATAAAAAAAATACTAAAACAAATTTCATCTAAAAAGAATTATTACAAAATATGAAATAAAATATATATTGTTTCAGAATTACATTATTTTATTTTGATTTTATTTACATTCTTTACATTTAATTTACCACTTTGTTTTTTTCTTATATTTTTAAATTTGAATTTATAAGGTTTTTTATTCGCATTTATATAATAATTCATTTTATTTTAAAAATGTCGTTAACCTCCCGTGTATTGCTAGTCTCATGAGGCTTGACATAGAAGAATCATATGTGGATTCTATATATGTTACCGTGTCCTCATCTTCCCCTGCATATGGGCAAAACAGAAAAGGCATCGGCAATGGTGGAAGATTATTTTGGTAATCAGTTACAGTTACAGGTATCTAACTTATCTAGTAAAGAACATCTATGATGAGGTCATGAAGTGGCATTTCTAGCCCTCTCCTTCATTGTGGCCCCACTTTGCTGATGTCATGGTGTATTTTGTATGTATATTGGGTTTGTGGTTTCAAACGAATCCTTAGTTAGTATTAGTTAGTATTTAGTTGGTCTAATGTTGAGTGTTATTTGCATGGGAAATAGAGGTGCATTAAATGGGTATGTGTTCCCCATGCAAAACTTGGCTGCCACTCATCTTTTGTAACACAGTTTGGCAACAAAACTTTTCCCTCATTAATGATATAGTACTAATAATCCAAGTACTTATGTACTTAGTCAAACTAATGTGAATCCTTAAGCTTCCTTAACAAGATTTTCTTTGATTTTATATCATATATATATACATAAGTAAGCTTAACACTTGCATTCATTCGGCTGATAATTTCAAAATCTAAAAATAAGTTTTCAGGTCTGACTTTCCCGTTCTAACATGGAAGGAGTCCAGCTGCACTATGTCGAGGATCTTACCCCTGCTAGAGATTTTTGGAACATGAAGGCCCGTATCATCCGTGTCTGGCATCAAAGTTTCAGGTGGGATTTGATCCTAATTGATGAAAGGGTAATGTTCTTCCACCCATTTTATTAGTATTGAATTACTACTTTAGACCAGTCTCATATATGTGATTTTTAAGCTTTATCATATTTTGTTGTTATAGGGAAGCAAGATCCAGGCTTGTGTTAAGATTAACTTGGTCAAAGACTTTGCTGATGATCTGAACGAGGATGATGTGGTGATCATCAAAAAGTTTGGGGTGGGGGAACAGAGGGACAAGCATTGTATTATCAATCTTGATAAAAAGATTAACTTTTTCAAGTGCACTTCTGTCATCAAGACATCTGGTTTTACCGGCCATCCCTATGGTTTTAATTTCATCCCTTTTACAGACATCCTCGCTAACAATTTGGGTGGTGCCATAACTGTTGGTCAATCCCCACCCTACTGTTGCTGTTTTTTTTAAGTTACCTTGTGGTTTACTAATGTTATTTTTTGGAATCGTGTAGATGTTGTTGGGAGGATTGCATGGTGCTCTGATCTTGAAATATTTAGGAATGGAGGTAAGGAGAGCAAGCGGGTTAACCTTGATCTTCAAAATTTGAAGTAAGTTTCTTATATCTGATTACATATATATGTTGATGCATGTTATTTATTGAATCTTTATGTTATTTAAATCGGGTTAACATTGATCTTCAGGATTTGAAGTAGGATCCTTCTATCTGATTACATATATATGTTGATGCATGTTATTTATTGAGTCTTTATGTTTCTTACAATCATTATAATCATTGGTTTTAAATTTGTATTACACTTAATGCCAACAAATCATTGTTCCTGAATTTATTATTACTTGCATTTAATTGTCAAACATGTAGATGTATTTAATGTCAACAGTATGTGTATTGAATATATGCCATCTATTTAAGGCTTGCATTTTTGTTCCTATTTGTTGCCAAAGATTCCTTAAGTAACAAGTGTTTAGTCTTTTTTGTTTTTCGGGTTTTCTTATTTTTGTTGCTTGACGTAATGTAGTGGTGATGTCTTGAGAGTTACCTTGTGGGGATCATATGCTGAGCAATGTAACTCTTATATTGCTTCAAACAAGAGTAGGGAGATGGTTATTGTGGTTTTACAGCATGCTAGATCAAAGCAGTGGGGAGGTAAGTCCCTTGATCTGTTATGACACGAATAGTTTGTGAGTCATTGTCTTTAGATATCATTGAATTGTGTTTAGGAGTCATCACTGTTCAGAATGACATGTTTGGTACTCGGCTATTTATTAATGAAGATCTTGCTGCAGCTAATGATTTGAGGAGGCGGTATGCTTTGTGTCCCTTTAATAGTTGATTTGTTCAGGTTTTTTTAGTGGCACCACCCCTAACAGTTTTTACCCAATCTGTCTTTGCAGCCTCATTTTGAAAGATGGACCTTCAACTTCAGTAACTGTTTTGTCATCCCAGACTGCTTACCCCCTTCGAAATGAATTTGTTAGGGACACACCCAAAAAACATGTTGATGAAATTGCAGAAATTGATGAAGAGTCTACCTGTGTTGTTGTTGGTACCATCAGGATGGTGGAGGAAGATGTGCCTTGGTTTTACAATGCTTGTCGTACATGCAACAAGAAAGCTTTCACTAAAACCGAATACTTGCAGCAAAACACAAACATTCCCCCAGATTTTATTGAGGCCCCCATTGACAGTTTGTGGTGCGTCAAGTGTGAGAAAATGGCCACCGCATTGGTTCCTAAGTAAGTTTTCCCACACCTTTATATTTGTTGTGGTTAATAATGTTATATAGGTGAAGCTTACATGCTCCATCTTCAATTGTTTCACAATGTCAGGTTCAAGGTTCAGTTTAGGGTGCAGGACAGTACCGGCTGTGTTTCCTTTGTGATGTTTGACAAAGATGTTAGCAAGATTCTTGGGCTATCGGCTGTTGACATACGCGAAAGGTAGGTTAAGTCTGGTCAGACTGATGTGTTTCCTCAGGAACTTCATGCCCTCCATAACAAGCTTTTTGCTTTTAAGATCTCGATTTCAAGCTACAATTTCGAAAAGAAATACTCCATCTATACAGTTGCCAAGGTTTGTGATGATGCTGACTTGCTTGCAGAGTTGCAAGAACCATCTCAGGCAGAGGAGGTATAATCTGTCATCATGCACAAATATTTTGGCTTTTGACCCATTATTCATGTTTTGTTTTTTTAATAATATGATTAGGTCCTTCCTGAAGAAGCTGAACCCCCCTCCGTTAAGCTTGATGAGTCATCCCAAGTTGGTTATGATTCAAAGGTGATTTAACACTTTATTTGTCCTGTTGAACTCATATCCTTTTTTTTGTGAATATCCATTTTGCCGCTGTTTTAGTATTTGTGTGTTCAGTTTTCCTGCTCTCTAACCTAAACACACCAGTTTTTTTGCAACTTTTTCCTAGGATGCTGCCTCTGTTACAGGGGAATATTTGGCAGCCGATATTGAGAAGGACTTTGCTACCAGCCCTGGTACTAAACGGCCCAACCCAATCAACCTTGATGGTACAAACCCTGCTGAAACTTCAACTGCCCGGACTGTTAGGAAGAAACTGAAAGCTTAGACTGTTGTCCCTTTGTTTTTCTTTAAGTCTTGACAAACTGTCGTTGTTTATGTTGTTGTGTAAGGTATTAACAATTAAATGCCCAGGTGCTTAACTGTTGTTCTTTTGTATCACTTTTCCTATGGGCATTTGCTATCTTCAATAGTGCCCTTTTTGGGTGTATGTTATGTAAAACTTTTTCCCCTAATGCAGACAACGGATTTAGTACTAATATCGAGTTGTTACATTGTTTTGTTTGTTGATTAGTCATTATTGTGTATGTTTACTTACCAACTGTGCTTATAACTTCATTCATTTGGAATTTAATTGCGAAAGTATATACCAACTCAATGTCTCTAAAAGTTCTCACACTTTAGTTTTACGACTCCTAACCATTACATTTCCCCCCATTGATAATTTGCAGAATCAACCTCAGCATGATCTACCAGATTTTTTCTTTTGAAACTGGGGACAACTTGGAATGGAACTCAAACTTTTTAAACTTGATGCACTATAAGTATATACCAACTCAATGTCTCTAAAAGTTCTCACAGTTTAGTTTGACGACTCCTAACCATTACATTTCCCCCCATTGATAATTTGCAGAATCAACCTCAGCATGATCTACCAGATTTACATTTGAAACTGGGGACAACTTGGAATGGAACTCAAACTTTTTAAACTTGATGCACTATAAGTCTATAACTTTAAATGTCCTCATCTGTACACTTCCCGCACTCCTCCAGATTTACTCGCCAAATTGGAACGGTTGACTTTAAATTTATGCGAAATATGTAACGAATGCAATCTCTGTTACGGTTTTAAAAATCTAATTCGAATGGTCAACTATAGGTGGCCCAAACATCAAATTTGACCATTTGTAATTAAGGTTTTTCAAGCCCCCCTGAAATTTCAAAAGGTCAACTCTATTCTTTTTGAAAAACCAAAAAATTTGAATTCAAAAATTTTCATCTTTTTTTAAATGGTTCCAGCTACTTCATTCTTTTAAACACCTTTTACTCCCTAAACTTTTATTTTTACAACTCAACACATAATCTTATTACGTACCTCCATTCATAGTGTGATTAGTACAGACCTCTCTGCTGCAATGGACAAACCCAAGCGACAACGGAGGAAACATCAGAGCGTTGTTGCTGATACATCCAAACCAACTTGTGCACTCAACCGTAACAAGAGAAAGGCTTACTTGGACAACCGTAGAAGCAACAATGCTGTCAGAGGCCAATCTTCTATAAATCCCCTTCCAAAGACTCCACTATCAACTATTACGAATGTCGGCCTTCGTAATAGACATGGGTATCACTCCCAACAATCAGTCTGAAGGCTCCGCCAAGTAAAAGACATGGGTATCACTCCCAACAATCAGTCTGAAGGTTCCACTAGGCTTATGAGGATGCTGCATAACCGCTTTTATGAACCAAATCTGGAAAATGAGGTTGCTCGTATGGCCAGAGTAGTTGTTTGGAGGTTCTTACCTGACACTGACAAGGTAGAGGTGTTGGATGGAAATTGGCAGGTACATGCTTATGAAGCGCATGACATACTGGGTAGCGAGGAGGTAGATTGGTTGGGCCAGTTTCTGGAGGTTGGTGCAGACACGCCTACGCACTGCCAGGGTCTCCGTCGGTTCCTCCGCGCTGTAACCGCACGGATTGCAGAAATCAGGCAACTTCCCAACGGCGTAAGCTCAGACGAGGAGGAGGAAGAGATCGGTGAGGATGGGGACGACGCGTTCTACCAATCTGATGTCGTGCCCCAGAATGATGCAGGTTACTGTAACACTTTTTAACAATCCCCTGTCAATGCGTTTACTTTGGCCCGTTTTTGTGTTATGATGCTAGCACTTATTTTTCTTACACTTTAACAAACATCAGCAACTTTTGATGTTTCAACTCACCTTCTACAGCAAATAATTTTCACTTAATTGTTGTGTTTGGACATTTAAACACATGTTGTCACCAACCATCTGTTAATCTTACTGTTCTGTTACATACAATCATCATTGTAGTCACACTGGCTTCTTTAGTTCCACCCTACATTCAACCGGAGACTGTAGAATCCTAAATATAGTAGGAAATACCATTCACTAAAGCCGTACCTTAGCACCCTCAATTATTAGTTTGCTACGTATACGGTTTGGGAGACTCACATTTCTGTACTTAATGCAAACTTCACATGCTACTATGGTAACCCACATCTAATGACCAACAATTAACCCACACAAAAAATGTCATCACCTAAATAACTTTACCTTTGTATAGTTCAACTTTTTACTTATTTTATTGTGCTTTTTGCTGCTTACCTATTCTTTAGACTAACTTCTATTTTTTTTATCTACATATGTACAAAGCCCTGAACAACCCAAAGCCTCTTGAAGCTCCTTTTGGCAACCCTTTTCTCCAGCGCTGCTGTTAACGTCTCTTGCCAGTTCATGTTTCCTTTACTATGTACTCAGCTTTTGTATTTTTCAATCTTCTGCTCTTTTGGTTTGCAAGCGTGCAAACAAAACAATGGTTGTCTATGGTGGCTTCTTAAATGTTTTATGGACCTTCTGATTATCGTATTAGTATATTATATGCTTACATGCTTTTATTCCATTAATTTCATCCTACTCTAACCACTTGATCAGGTTTTTTGGCCTTACACAGCCACCAAATATCACATTCAACATAAGCATGGGATAAAATGGTATCTATCTGTGTATTGTGAAACGAATGCATATAACACGTATGTGTTTTCCAGTATCTAATGTCAATTCGTGTAGTCACACGGGTCCTCCATCTAGTACAAATATATATACTGATGCATAAAAATTTTCATTATGCATAACGATTTAATTTCAATTAAAAGAAATTGATTATTTTACTTTAATACTTGTTTTATTTGAAACGAAACTTTAAAGAAATACTCATTAGAATACTTTTATAGATATTAATACTTTACGATAATGACTATTAAGTTAATTAAGTGCTTAAAAAACTAAGCCAAGCACCCCCAACTCCCCAAGTAACCAAATCATGAAGTTCACATAATTGCTTTTGCCACCATTCTTCTTGGATTCTACCATCAAAATCACACGTGTCCATTGTCCAACACTCTTATTATTATTTTTGATTTTGATTTTATTTTATTTAGTGATTGTTAGACACTTTAATTCGGTTATGTTCAACTGCTTTTTAAATTAATGCTCTTAGCATCAGCTTCACATTAGAAAATCAATAGAACCTACCCAAGCATTTGTTCTTCAAATAATTTCTCAAATTCTTTATATGTGGGATATATAGCGTTTATCTGGAATGAACAAGCTACACGGAGTATAAATGCATAATGTATTTTAATCAAATGCCTATACACGTATGCAGGGACGGCTCCAGCTTGGGGGCAGTGTGGGCAGCTGCCTACACTCCAATTTCGATACAATGTAATTTTTATTTTATTTTAGTGGTATATTTGTAATTTGCCTTAAAAAAAATAAAAAATATGACAAACGACTTCTAAATTTGCCCCCTCGCCAAAAAAACTTCTAAATTTGCCCCCTCGCCAAAAAAATTTTTGGCTCCGTCCCTGCACGTATGCAATTATGCATGTACATATATGCAT
Source organism: Asclepias incarnata (assembly GCA_025447715.1). Taxonomy (NCBI): domain Eukaryota; kingdom Viridiplantae; phylum Streptophyta; class Magnoliopsida; order Gentianales; family Apocynaceae; genus Asclepias; species Asclepias incarnata. The sequence continues at coordinate 3,295 of JAOEHQ010033619.1, read as the reverse complement.
GCAAATGTAATCAATCATGTACGTATTTAATTATGTATAATATATGTAACTATATATATGTAAACATGCATGTGTACGAAAACACACAAATACATATACAAGAACATTCATTTGGAAACCAAGATATATATATATAGAGGCTTCTTACAATTTGTGTGGGTAACGTTTTAGGAAGTTTTTTTTGTAATCTAGACATTTATGTGACAAAGTTAGAAAGCCAATGTAGTAAGAACATAAAAATTTTAAGTTATTCTTTGGAGCATATATGTAAAGAAAATATCTGATATATATGAAACTGTAATTGTCCTATATTGAACATGATATATTATGCAAATAAATGCATATCATAATGCGAAAAACAAAAACAAAAAACGAAAAAATAACAAGAAGCATACCAAATGATGGAGGCAAAGAACAAAAGATATTACACAAAGAAGCACTTTGATATTGAGGGGTTAATTTCCATTTATTGAAATGATTAGAAGTTGCAAAATCCATGGCCATGATGGTGGTGTGGGTGGGTGGGTGGGACCTTGGAATGGAATGGAGTGTGCATGGTGCTTAGATGGAGCACTTGGCCAACTCTTTTGGCTAAATGGTTTGTTTATGTATAGTAATTATGCCTTAAATATGCTAGTGGTCCATACTACAACCAGCAGTTAAAATCCAAGGACCATTTGAGAATATTAGTTTTCTTTTATAGCCAATGATTAACCGAAAAAATCGTCCACCAAATATCTCTCCAATGAGTTTCATAATTATAAGGTGATCAACGATTCGTTTTCAACCAACTCGCTTAGGTGGGTTGGCCACTGTTATGTATTAGGTTGGGTTAAGGAAAGGTTTTACCTGAAATCCAAGGTTTTGAGTTCAAGTCTTGGCACGGAGGTTTTCTTCTTCGAGAGGTTTAATTAACGGGATCTGCTCGTCGAAGGGGCTATCTAGCGCGGACCCAGTTAAGATAACATATGTTATACCTCCCGACATTCGCGAGTAATTCATTACTTTCAAAAAAATAAACACACAATTCGTTTTTGTTTTTTTTTTTTTCTTTTTTCATTTTGAAAATTCTTAAAACTTAGATGAAAATAAAATAAAATCAAATCAAATCAAACCGACTTAGTCAACAACAAAATAAATCAAATACGATGATTTGGTTTCGATTCAAATTTGATTTAACTAAAACCAAACCATTTTCAAATTGTTAAATTTTTGTTGACAATATTCCTTCCAAAGTTTTAGCAACTCATAATATTAGTAGAAATCAGTTACCTCTAAAACTTTACTAAATGAAAAAAATGCAATGTATTATAAACTGTAATATTTTATTTACTATTAGAAGTTATTTATATATAAAACTGAATTTGATTTTCATTTTAGTTTGATTTGAAAATCAACAATTCATAAATCAAAACATAAACCAAATGGAAAAATCGATTTGGTCCGAAACCAAATAAAAAAATCGATTTAATTTCAAAAACAATGGTCTACTAATGAAATGGTGGTGGCGTTTCCATAAAGAAACTAATGCTACTTGGAGCCATTCGATAAAATCAATTCACACGAGTAGGATCAACAACTCAATGCTCCCTTACAGGAAGGGGCTGTCAAGTGCGTGGGGGAACATCAACAAAATACAAAAGGAATTAAGGACTTTCAACGTGGATCTTACCCAACTCATTGTAAACGAAAATGGGAACTGGGTATGGAAAGGGAATCCATGTAGTACTTTCACAACAACTTCAGCAAGGCATGTCATCATACATTCCATTATGCGTGCTAAAGAGATCCAATTTAATTGGAGTAAATGGGTTCCTGGTAAAGTGAACTTATTTGCTTGGAGGGCGGAAATGGATCATTTACCAACTAAATCCGCATTGGCCAAAAGAAATATCCAGGTTCATCTATTCTTTGTCCCTTTTGTAATCAGTTTCAAGAATCAATAGAACATCTCTTAATTTCTTGTGAGTCTGCAAACTAATTATGGTGTTTCATTAGTTCTTGGTGCAAGATAATGCCAATAATTGCTTTCTCTATTCATGACCTCTTAAGCATTAAGTGCAAAATAACAAAGCCATTCACATGATCATACTCACGGCTTGTTAGTGTATATGGAGAGAAAGGAATAGAGTTTGTTTTGATCAGGTTGCACCATCGTGGCAGAGGCTCAAGGAGGATGTCCAAAGCCTATGTTTTCTTTGGTTCAAAAGTCGTGCAAATCAACAGGAGTTATCATGGGAGAGATGGATGAAGTTCGAGATATAATCAAGTTACAACAGTACTGAAGACGGACTACTAATTGCTGGCTCGTGGACAATACGAATTGATGATAAGGTGTTATTTACAACTGATGTCAGCGAGCAACAGATGGTACTTTCAATGGATCTTTGTCGTAACTTTGGTGTATCATGGAGGTCCGGGTCTGAATGGGGCACTATCAAAAACGAGCTGGGTGAAAACCGGTGGCTCGGCCCCAAGTCTCGGGGGTTTTTTCCTGAACACCTCAGGCTTTTTTCATCCATCTTAGTTCCTTTCCGGTTAAGATCCGGACAATATGGTGATTTATTAGTAGTTTTCGATATATTTGTACATTAGTTATTTGCTCTATTTTATCTTCATAGCGATTTACTTGCTATAATGTATTGTTTGTATATTTTGAACTCTTGCTCTACCTAGCGATTTGCTAGTTGTAGATAATAATACAATCTTTTATCTTACAAAAAAAATTTGTTTTTTTTTAAATCATGACAATTAAATGAACTTCATTGTTTATTGTCAATTTTAGATCCATCATTTTACCCACTTTCGAAGCTCCATAATTAACAATATGTTGATGATGAATTTTCATTTAGTAGTTTTTGTTTTGAAAGATATTCATTATCGTAGAGTGTTTACAAAGTTTATCAATTATATTTGTTTTCTTTTATAAATAATTGACTCGGCAATTTGTATTGAATGGTAAACAATGTCATCTATCTACAAATAAACTAAAACAGGATTGACGCTTCCTTTGATCGACACGTGACGCTTTATTTAAGTCACACGTGTCCTTTTAAATATATATTTATCCTATTTTTTACATACCATAAATAATTAAAACTTTTAATTAATTGATATATAAATATAGATACCTAATATAATTAAAATTCTAACATTAAAAATGCTTATTCATTGTTACCATAAATATAGATTTCCATCAACAATCCTATTTTTTTGTGGTAATTTATAATTTATGACATATTTTTATTTATAATATATAAAAATTAAATTTATTTATTCTATATAGAATATTTTA
>JAOEHQ010033608.1:0-13004 GCA_025447715.1 Asclepias incarnata | reverse complement strand
CTGTTTTCTGCTATATTCTGCTCTGTTTCTTTTCTTTTTGCTGTTCTGGTTTGTGTTTTCTGTTCGGGTTCTCATCAGTTTAATACCGTGGTTGGTTTCTTCCTGTTGCTTCTGATTTGAAGCTTTTCAGTCGGTCCTACAGGTGTAGGTATTGTTAAGTTTGATCCCGGTATTGGGGGGGTGACGACTACACAATCAGCGATCTTTAATGGAGATTCAATATCCACGTTCTCCACTTTGCTAATAATAATTAAAATTCAAATACATAAGAAAGAAGAAAATAAAAACAATCAAAGAATCAAAATAATATCAATAATAACAACTAGTGAAATCTGATGTAAAATTTAAGCAAATGCACTTCACTTCTAAATGGGGACATTGAACCCCATGAATCTAACTGGTTAATAGGCAACATTTCAAAAAAAATTTCAATTAAAGCATATGGCGAAACAATCTAAGCAATTCAACCCTGAACAGATGTTTTGCAATGAACAGCATCTGTTTCAATAGTTGCCAGCCACTTTTTACACAGGGTACGAAACCACAGGTTTCGGCTCAACATTAGAGAATTCACAAGTCAGCTAAGATCTGTTCCAACGCATGTCAAAGACAATGCTATCTACGTGGTAGCTTATTTAAACAAACCTTTCACTAAGGTCAACAACTTTGACTTGACCACGCAAGTTAGAGATCGTGACTGTACAGTTGCCCACATCATTATACTCCACAAATTCTCCTCCAGCCAGGTCAATGCACACAAATTTGGTTCCTTTGACCTGAAAAAGGGAAACAAAGGAATGTGAGACAACATACAAAACAGACCATACTCTACAGAGGTATGTAATGTCCCATTGCAATTTATAGGGGGTTTTTCGTTTATGGGCATGAACGTATGAATGACTTTCATTCCTTATAAAGTTGTTTGGTCAATGGGATTTGATTTAAACCCATTAACTTAGGAATACTCTAAACCTGGTGTTGAGATTACAACTCATTCCAATTCAAAACCAATAGCCATAGTGAGTCTTATTCTCATACCAACACCCCCCTAAAGGCAAGTGTTCCAAAAAGTGTTTGTATATCTTTAATGTGTTTTTCATTAAAACTAGTTAGCGTACCTCTGCTCCTATGACAAGTTCATATATGTACTTAAAACTACTGACTTATGGTTAGGCATAATATGTAATAAGATTGAAGATTTTCAAATTAAACTTTAAAACTTGACAGGCAATTTACGCACATGCATTTTGTCCATGGGACTTGAATCCACAATCTCTTGGAAAGTGGGTTTCCTTGATCAAATGTACTTCATGACTTACAGATTCAGCTTTCCAGCCACTGCTGAATGCAAAGTCCAGTGGTTCAAAACCGCTGCAGTCAAATACCATCAACGGGGCAGCCATCTTTCTCTCACTGAGGTCGAGAGTAAGCGGATGTCCTCTGCCAGGGATCATAGTAATGGTTCCTTCCCTTTTGCAGGACTTGCACTGAAAAACCACAAACACACATGTTACTAGATAAAAAAGAACAGCTTAGTATAAGAGCAATCTACATATGGACCATAGTTCAAATGTGAAGAATATATAAGGGTCAAGTTGGTTAAGTACAATAGTTAAGGGGTTAGAATATAAATATGTTAATAGGCTGTTATAAGTTTGTTAGGTTGTTAATGACGGTTACCAACCGTTTATATATATATGTATATACATGTACAGATAGATAGATTAACACATTGTATTTTTCATTTTTGAGTAATGAGAAATGTTGATTCTCTCTCAAATCTTTATCTTCTTCATGGTATCAGAGCACAGAAATACGATCTGAAACCCTAATTTTGATCGAATTCCGATCAGGTTTTCGATCTATTGATTCTCCGGTCAATTAATTGAATCTCTTCTTCTTTCTGATTCAATCTCTTTCAAATCCTACTCAATTAGGGTTTCGAGCTCACATATCGTTTTAATGGCGATTGATGATCCAAATTCTTCAAATTCCGCAAATAATCCTAATCTAATCAATGATCCTTTACATCTGACCAACTCTGACCATCCTGGAATGGTTCTTACAAATACTCCATTTAATGGAAGTAATTTTCTTGGCTGGAGCAGAAATATCAAGATGGCTTTAGGAGCCAAACTCAAACTTGGTTTCATCAATGGTAGCTGTGTTAAACTTGATGGTGAAACAGTTGATGCACAAAGGTGGATTCGTTGTGATTATATGGTGATATGCTGGATCTTGAACTCTATGGCTCCAGAACTAGCAGATGCTTTCATGTATGCTGAATCTGCTAAAGATCTTTGGAAAGAAATCACAGAACGTTATGGACAAAGCAATGGTCCTCTCATTTTTCAACTGGAAAGAGAATTAAGCAAGGTATCTCAAGGTAATCTTACCATTGCTTCCTATTTTAACAAACTGAAAAGGTTTTGGGATGAGTTGAATAATTTGAATGGTGTGCCAACATGTACTTGTGGAAAAATGGCTGAGTGTACATGTGATTTGGTTAAGAAATTTCTGGATATGGATAGTAGGTCTAAATTGATGCAATTTTTGATGAAATTGAATGATGATTATGAGGCTGTTAGGAGTCAAATTCTATCCACAGATCCTTTACCATCTGTTAATAAGGCATACTATATAGTTCAACAAGTTGAGAAGCAAAGACAAGTTACAAACCATCCTGTTGAACCAACTGCTTTCTTTGCCACAAACAATTATAAGAATACCTTTCCAGTTAAGAGAGAGATCAAGAATGGCAAATTTGAGGTTAAAGGAGATATTAAGAGATTTTGCACTTATTGCAAACAAGATGGCCATTTGTATGAACAATGTTTTGAAAGATTGGGGTATCCTGACTGGTATAAAGGGAGAAAACCAAAAAGGGGAACTAGAATGGCTGCACAAGTTGGAACTAGTTTTGAAGAAATGAATGGTGAATCTTTTGACACACCTCTGGATCAAGAAAGTAGTGGCATGACTAAACAGAATTTAGATCCACAGCTAGTGACTGCTGTTTGCCAGGAAGTGTTGAAGATGTTCAATGGCAAGGCTCCAATGGTGGATCATGCTTCTTCTTCTAACCATGTTCATTCCAACTTTGCAAGCACCTCTGAGCATGCTGGTATTCTTTCATTGTTCTCATCCTGCAATGCATTATTTGCTAATCCTGCTGCATTTGCCTTACTTTGTCATCCTTTTATGAATATCCTCAATGATTGGCTTGCTGACACAGGGGCCACTGATCATATGTCTCCCAATTTGTCATTATTTCATTCTATTCAAGTTTTGTCCAATCCTATACATGTTCAATTGCCTGATGGAACTTATAAACAAGTTACCATTGTTGGTAGTGTCAAACTGACTCCTTATGTGACACTCACCAATGTGTTTTATGTCCCTGAGTTTCAAGTCAATCTCTTATCTGTTGGGACTTTAGTTCACACAAATAAACTTGTTGCACATTTTTATCCTGATGATTGTGTTTTTCAGGACCCTTCAACTAAACAAGTTGTTGCTCTTGGCAAAGGGTCCAAAAGACTGTACATATGCAAGCCTACATCAAGTATGGATGCATTTTCTGCTTCTGTTACAGCTTTCAACAAAGCCTATGACAGCTCTTTTCCTTGTATGTCTTTAAATAAATCTGCTTGTAGCAACTTTGTAATGCCAAAAACTGTTGTTGATTTGGATATGTTTCATGCTAGACTTGGACATTCTTCTTTGTCCAAAATGATACATATTGATGCTTGTAAACAGTTTGATGCTTCTAAGTTTCATTGTGATAGTTGTTTGTTATCCAAAAATAACAGACTTCCTTTTCCCAGTAGTAACTCTATTGCTGTCAAACCTTTTGATCTTCTCCATATGGATCTTTGGGGTCCATATAAAACTCCTTCCTTAACTGGTGCTCACTATTTTTTCACAATTGTGGATGATAGAAGTAGAGCCACTTGGACATATATGGTTCATACCAAAGATCAAATATTGTCCATTGTTACCAGTTTCATTTCTTATGCTGAAACTCATTTCAAAGCTGTTGTGAAAACTATTAGGTCTGATAATGGAACAGAACTAGTCAATAAAAATTGTCTTTCCTATTTTCAATCTAAAGGAATTTCTCATCAAAAGTCCATGCCTTACACTCCTCAACAGAATGGAGTGGTTGAGAGAAAACATAGGCATCTTCTTGATACTGCTAGAGCCATTCGAACCCATGCTAACCTTCCTATCAAGTTTTGGGGAGATTGCATACTTGCAGCAACTTATCTCATCAATAAGATGCCTATGCAGTTATTGTCTTGGAAATCTCCTTATGAAATTCTTCATGGTGTTCCTCCTTCCTATGAAAATCTTAGAGTTATTGGTTGTCTATGTTATGCAAATGTTCCAAAGCCACTTAGAGATAAATTTGAAAACAGGGCATGGAAATGTATTTTCTTGGGCTATCCTTCCTCTAACAAAGGTTACAAACTGTATAACCTTCAATCTCATGAAGTTTTCTTAAGTAGAGATGTAATCTTCAAAGAACAAATTTTCCCATATAAAGATCCTACTTATATCTCTAAAACTGTTACTCCTACATTTTCTGAATTTCCTTCTTATGGGACAGAGGAGAACCTAATTAAACCATTGTCATCTCCTATTTCTGTTGACAGACCTCCTAATCCTATAACAAATGTTATTGACAATACTGTCAATATGAATGTTGACAATTCTGCTTCTCTTCCTTGTGATTCTGTTCCTGAGATTCCTATTTCTAATACCTCTACAGTTCCTACTTCTAATGCTGATCTTAGAAGATCTTCCAGAACTGCTTCTAAGCCAAATTGGCTTAAAGATTTTGTGACAAAATCCACAAACAAGTCTTCCTCTTCTATTTCTGCTACTAATTTTGTTTCTAAGTCAGCTTATCCCATCTTTACTGTTGAGAATACCAAATCCATTCCTCAGGATCATTTATCTTTCTTAGCCAATGTAATGGCTATTCCTGAACCATCTTCCTACTCTGAAGCTTCAAAAAATCCCCAATGGGTTGAAGCAATGAATGCTGAACTTAATGCTCTTGAACAAAATAATACATGGGAGTTAACTACCTTACCTCATGGTCATAAAGCCATTTCATCTAAGTGGGTTTACAAAGTTAAGTATAAGGCAAATGGTGATGTAGAAAGGTTTAAAGCCAGATTAGTGGTGAGAGGATTTGTTCAACAGGAAGGGGTTGATTACAAGCATACTTTTTCACCCGTAGCCAAATTGGCTACTGTGCGAGTTATAATTGCCTTAGCCACAGCTAAACAATGGCCCCTGCACCAATTAGATATAAACAATGCATTTTTGCATGGTTATATTGAGGAAGACATCTACATGACACCTCCTGATGGTTATACTAAAGCTAAAATTGGTGAAGTATGCAAACTTAGAAGATCACTCTATGGACTCAAGCAAGCCTCTAGACAATGGAATCAAGAGTTCACTAAGTTTCTTCTTACATTGGGGTTTACACAGTCCAAGCATGACTACTCATTGTTTGTAAGAGAAGATAATGGCAAATTTTTGATTGCTTTGGTATACGTGGATGATGTGCTTTTAACAGGCACTTGTGAGGATGATATAGTCTCTGTTAAAAAGGCTCTTGATGCAAAGTTTACCATTAAAGACTTAGGTCCTGCAAAGTACTTTCTTGGTCTGGAAATATGTAGGACCAACACAGGGACATATCTTAATCAAAGGAAATACATTTTAGACTTGCTTCAGGATTCTGGTATGACTGGAGCTAAGCCTGCACTTACTCCTTTTCCTACTCATTTGAAGCTTAGTCTGCAAAAGGGAACACTTTTACCTTCTGCAGATTCTTATAGAAGATTGATAGGCAGGCTTCTTTATCTGACTATGACAAGACCAGACATCTCTTATCCAGTCCAGCACCTTAGTCAGTTTGTTTCAGCACCTACTCAAGAGCACATGCAAGCAGCAAGGCATCTGTTAAGATATCTCAAAGGAACTATATGTGAAGGTCTCTTTTATCCTATTCAAACAGAATTGCAGCTGACTGGATTTTCTGATGCAGATTGGGCCTCTTGTGTTATGACAAGAAGGTCACTCACAGGCTTTTGTATTTTCTTGGGACATTCCCTTATCTCATGGAAAACAAAGAAGCAGCCAACAGTTTCACGTTCCTCCACAGAAGCTGAGTATAGGAGTATGGCAGCCACCACATGTGAACTTGTTTGGTTAAGTTTCTTACTAAAGGATCTTCATGTCCCTATCAGATTGCCCATTACACTTTTTTGTTTGTAAACATTGTATGTAAATATTTGTTTGTCATTTTAGAATTCCTCTTTTTGATTTCACAAAATATCATGACGAAGATTATTAAATAGATTTTTTTTTAAGAAGTTATATCATTTTTGAAACTAAAATAACCATGATGGGTGTGGTCTAGAATGCAAAGTTTTTGAAATTTTGATAAGAAAATGCGTTTCCTATTTCCCTTCCACACCAAGCCAATCTTCACCAAACCTTATTTTTATTACTTTATCTATCACACACACACACACTCACTCTTTAAACTACTACTTCACAGTTGACTCATCATCATCATTAATTAATTCATTCCTGCATATCAATCACTCTCTTTTTTATTCAATCCAGTTTCTTCCAGCTTAGTCAAGCCCCTGCCTTTATCAATAAATCATGGCACAAGGTATTATTTTTATTATTAATTATTATCATTATTCCTGATAAAACAATATTTTTTTTTCTTTCTAATTGAATGAATGTTGTATAATAATATTTGAATCTGACATATTTGTTGATGATTTTGTTGGTTGATTGATTGATTGATGAAATTTAATTGAAGAAGAAGATGGTGGATCCACTGACCAACTTCTTCCTAGTGCAAAAACATACGATGAAGCAATGGATGCTTTGTCATCTTTGATTACTCAAAAATATCGTGCCGATGTTACAAATAGTGGCAACAACTTTAATCTCATGTTCGACTACGTTAAGGTATCACTGTCTCTATACATTGTGTGTATCCAACTTCTATGTGGTCGTGCTGACTTATATTAATGTTTTGGATATATACATTATCATTGTTATTTGAAAGTTGGAGATCGTTTACTAAGTCGATAGTCGTTTTTGGACTAAAGTGGAATACATACATTCCCCAAGTATCACTTATATGAACATTAGTTTCTTATTCCGTATAACTTAGAAATTGAATGTCATATTAACTTGGAAATCAGAAATAGACTCGTTTGATATCTAGTGATACGTATCTTGTATTTTTGCGATTTTGTAGAACCAATTGCAAAATTTGTTTTCAATTTAAGGTGCAAATATTTTTGTTGTAGATTTTGGATTTAGAGGAGTCGATTTCAAAGATGAAGATCATTCATGTTGCTGGCACGAAAGGAAAGGTAAAGTTCTTGGTACCTAGGTTTGATCGTTATGTATTTTATGTTATAAAATTTGTCTAATCGCTTTATGGAAATAGCATTGCTTTGCCTCCAGCTTGTCACATAGTTGGTCCTAGAGATGGGGGCTTTCGTTAAGTATCTATGTTTGATCACTAATGGAGCCAAGGAGGAACATGAGTTATCAGAAAATTTCATGGAAAAGTTGGTTGGGCCACCATATGAGCGGGCTGCTTGGTTAGCTTGATTTCCCTCATGTGATGGACCCTGATATCCAATTGGGATTGCCAGAATGTCAATCTTTTGGGAATAGCCTTTTATCTTCAAGGAAATGCACGTATTTATTACATATAGCAATTCAGCTATTATAGAAAAGTTGATACTTTATGACACACTACTACATTACTTCTGATATGATGGAAACTTAAACTTTTAAACGTCAAACAGCGCTAAAGTGAGTTAGGTTTGAAATATTTTTCATGTCTAAAACTAAAGCACTTAAGCATTAATGCCATTTGTTTCTTTACATCTGCAACAAAAGATGATCTTTTTTCCTGAAGTTGCTGTTGTAAAAGGAATCCGCTATTTCATAGTTGGCAGTTAGATGTTTTGTTGATCTTGATACAATGTAATCTTTGGATTATTTATAGGGATCAACATGCACATTTACTGAGGCAATATTACGCAATTGTGGTTTTCGTACCGGGCTATTCACATCTCCTCACCTTATTGATGTTCGAGAAAGATTTCGGTTAGATGGGTAAGTTTTCCAGGTTCTATAGATGTCAAATTGATGACTAAATATTTAATACATGTTATCTCTAAAATGTGAGAGTAAGTAGTATTCAAGATATTTCAAGTTTGCGTTGTCGAAGGTTGCTTAATTTCTACATTTTTTTTGTACCCTTCAGTGTGGATATATGTGAAGAGAAGTTTTTGGCATACTTCTGGTGGTGTTGGGATAGACTGAAGGCATGATTTCTGATCCATAAACATCCTGAATGTAATTTACCATATTGACAGACCTCATGCTGTTTCTTAAGAATTTATCAATAACTATGATTGTTCCTGCTATTATATTACCTTTTATTATAATTTACATTATTCTCTTCTCTAAAACAGCTACTTATTGATAGCCTGCAATGAGCTTTTATTCTTTATGAGTATTGTTCCCCATAGAATACTTGTAGCGTTGATCCCAATAACATAGACATGGTAACTTACTCACTTATGCATTATATATGCAAGAAAAATGCTGTGAATTTTGATGTCTGATAACGTCCTTTTTTTCTACATTAAAAACTTATCTTTTAATTGCTTTTGGTTATACATGTAGGAAAAATGCAGTGATGAGATACCTATGCCAAATTTATTTCGCTTCCTTGCTTTACTTGGTTTCAAGATTTTTGCAGCAGAGCAAGTACGTAACACTTTTTATCAACTTCCTCCCCTTACTACTAGCCTAACAACATTATTCTAAATCCCTAACTTATGAACACATGGCTTTTGGATACAGGTAGATGTTGCTATTATGGAGGTTGGACTAGGTGGAAAGTTTGATGCAACAAATGTGGTATGCATATATCTTTGCTTCCTTAAACTTTTATAAATGGCTACTTCGAATACTTACGCGTAATCCATGTATTCTAACTATGCTGCACTAATTTTCAGGTTCAGACACCCGTCGTATGTGGTATTGCATCCCTAGGGTATGATCATACGGAGATTCTGGGTTAGTCTTGACATATTCTTATACCTATATATTAACGTTATACCCGTAAATCAAAATAGTTTGATTACTAGACTAGTCTTGAATGGGTCAAGTTATAAGAACTTATATTTGGGCAGGAGATACTCTCGGAGCAATTGCTGGGGAGAAAGCTGGTATCTTTAAGGTGCTTCCTAGAATTTCATGCCCTCCATCATGCAAAACCGTCGATTCTGATTTTCTCTTGCAATTGGTTTAGGGTTGTTTAATTTGTTAATTTCTTCATACCCATGTCTACCTTATGGTTTCTTATGCAGAAAGGTGTTCCTGCATTTACTGTACCCCAACCTGATGAAGCTATGGAAGTGCTCAAGGAGAAGGCTTCACAATTAGATGTAATTTACATTATCTCCTTCATTGTGTATTTTTGATACATAATACCTTAAATCATTGTAATATAAAAATAAGTTATTATTGGAATAACATAATGTTTGTAATTATATTTTTACACTAGTTATTTATAGAAAAAAAAAATGCTATTTTGGACAATAAGTGTTTCTGGTCAACCTGATTAGACTGGTTTAAACCGGACAAAAAAGTACCGCCTTGATTTGATACCCTGCCGGTCGATTTTGCTTTGCCATTCTAGTATCAATGACACAATGTGCTGATGCAAATTATGATGTTACAGGTGCCTCTTGAAGTAGCACATCCATTGGATGGCAAATTGCTGAAGGGATTACATCTTGGGCTTGTAGGCGATCACCAGTATCTAAATGCCGGACTTGCCATCAAGTTATGCTCTACATGGCTCCAAAGTACTGGTCATCTAGAACCTGATTCCATGGACCAAAATGTAAGTTCAAGTGAAAGAATTTTCCATATGTCAAACTTACTGATAAAATTCATATTTTTTGCTTGAATACAGAGTTCACTACCTCATCAGTTCATCAAAGGGCTAACAACAGCGATATTACAAGGACGGGCCCAAATAATTCCTGATCCTACACTTGATATTGAAAGTTTTGGAGAACTGGTGTTTTATTTGGATGGGGCACATAGTCCTGAAAGTATGGAAGTTTGTGCAAAATGGTTTTCTCTTGCCATCAAAGAAGATGATAGACAACAGAGCTGTTCTAGTAACCAGGAACTTGATAATTCCAGAACATCAGAAGTTGTACCTCATAACCATGGTGAAACCGCTAGCAAGGATTCTGCACAGGTTAGGGACAACACTTAAGATGCATTTGTTCGTATCTGCTGAGATATACTTACTAAACTGTACATTTAGTGCTTTTAGCTACTCACTAAGAGCTTACGAGGCTGCTAAAAAAAAAGCTTACAAGAAATTATAAGATATAACCGTACATATTTATATGAACCCGATGGTCTTGATGTTTTTTTTTTTTTTTTTAAATCTTTATTGATGTTATCCACATTTAATTTGCAACTACTTAAAATCATGAGTTCACGACTAAATTTTGATTTCACGTAGGCCATATCCACCATTTTCCTGATTATTTTAATATACTTGAATCTGCTTGCCATAGTTGTCCTACGAATATCAAACAGATTACCTCCATATTTCAAAAAGTTTTATGAAGTCAAAAAATGATTTATCATGATAGTATTAGAAACAGTAAAAAAGAATAAATAAATTATGTTATAACGAGTACAAATTTGACATCATAAGGTTAAGGAACAATAGTTGATGAGGAACGAATGCTATTTCTATGATACTATCCTAATTTGGACGATTTCTTTAAATTTGATTTTGTCAACTTTGTGCAGATATTATTGTTCAATTGTATGTCAGTCAGGGACCCCCAGTTACTCCTTTCCCGGCTGGTGAAAACATGTGATTGTCATGGTAATTATCTCATTCAGAAGCATCAGTTCTATCATCATTCATGTCATTTTGGAATTATTGCTTTTTTTTATGCATATTTATTTACCTGTGTACAATTGTTATTGCAGGTGTCAACTTTAACAAGGCACTCTTTGTGCCAAACATGTCCCTTGTCACCAAAGTTGGATCAAGCTCATCATTGCCATCAACTTTTTCTGTAGATATATCATGGCAGCTCACGCTTCAAAGAGTATGGGAGAACATCATACTGGGTGAAAGAGGTATTGTTTACACACTTATTTCCCAAATATGTATAATAGTTTGACTTGCAATTGTATAGGGATCCAAATGGAATTATAACCGACCTGTATTGGAAGTTGGCAAACCTGAAGTGGAATTTAAATGGACCTTTTAGAAATCTATCCTATATAGGGCTTGACCATTAGGTTTTCTTGACGTATTAGGGTTGTATGAAACTATGAATGTACAAATTTGTAGCTAGGATGCCCATCGTGTAACATTTTTCATAAATCGAAATAAGACATCTCCTTTTCTTGCCCATGGAGGCATGGATTATACTGATCACGCCGAAATGACATAACCATATTACATCCTTGTGTTTTTACCTTTTTGTTACTTGTTAAGATATCTGCTTTGTCGCATAACATTACCCTTGGTTATTTCTAATTTACTTGTACAAGTTACTATCTAAATTATAAGTGAATGGGTAAAAGTAGTAAAACTATCAATGCTGTTGTAACTTAACTTTATGATGATTTTCAGGGAATACCAATAACATTGACTTGGTTTCTATTGAGAGCAAAGATCTTACTGATATGAGTATTAAGAGTTGTGAAAACAGTGTGGTATTTTCATCTCTTCCTTTGGCTATTAAGTGGTTGAGGGACGCTGCTAAACAAAATAGGTCTGTGCCACTGAAGGTAATGATACTTTCCACTCTGATCTTCATTTATCTGCTTTTTTCTTCTTTTCTCCTCGAACATTGATTTGCTTGTGTCAGGTTCTTGTCACCGGCTCATTACATTTGGTTGGTGATGTTATTAAATTACTGAAGAAGTGAGTTTGCTGACCTTTTGATGCATCCATTCCATAACAATTGTGCAATACATCCCATAACTAAAGCATATCCAAACATCGAGTGGGTACAGTATACGGGATCATTCACCGTAGATAGTTGACAAAAAAGTTCCAAAATAACATCGTCTTGAGGGTGCAAATGCAAACACACATACATGATCTTTTCCTCCTTTTCCAGTTTTTTAATGCTATTGGTTATATGGCAATGTATTTTCCATTACAAGACCGTCTTTTTATTGATAGGAACTTGTTAAAGCCTTGATTTGGCTCTTGCTGGTTTTGAATTGTTATTGTAAAAAATGTTGTTTTTAAGATGCTTGTATACTTTGAGTGAAATATATCTAAAATTTGTTTTTGGATAGTTCCTGTTTAAAATTAATTCATACATCACAAGATTCGACAATAAAGTTTGTTTTGTATGTCTCGTAACAGAAACAAGTTCAGTCCTCTTATGCTTTTAATAGTCTGTATTAGGTACGTATAACATATTGATGTTTCATGTGATGTTACACCAAAGTTGGATGAACCTCATCCTTGCCATCAACTGATGCTCGAGTTGATCTGTCATTGCATTTGCAGCTCCCACAAAGTATGGGAGAGCATTATATTTAGCAAAAGAGGTTTTCTTTTTACACAATCCCAAATTAGCCTCGTAAGTTACTTATGAACCCGGCCATTCTTACCGAATCTAGCAAAGGATAATATAAAGCATATACATAAAACGGTAAGCCTGCTATTGCATTTGTGACTTTGCTATATGGTGTCACTCGTGGAGTACCACTACAGGTGACTTGATTTCTGTTGAGAGCAAGTTTATATTGCAAAGTGTGGCAAGAATTGTCAAAACGGTATCTGTTCTATCTGCAAGTAATCATACCTTTTGCTATGATCTCAAGTTCTCTGTTTTTGTAGGATGGCAAAACGA
>JAOEHQ010033597.1:0-13005 GCA_025447715.1 Asclepias incarnata | reverse complement strand
TATAAGAGACAGGGATTGGAAGGTGAACTTTGGAGGCTAACTTGTGAACACGTGGTGCGTCTGTATCGTGGGATTCAAGTTAGGTTGCCCAGCGAATTCTCGAGTGGTGTGTCTATATCTCAAAGGGTCGTTGAATTATTACCTGAGTTGTCATTTAGTTTCTTTCGGGTTTATTGATCCAATTCATTAAGTCTCTGTCCACCACCTGCCCATACAGACCCATGCCAATGTGTAGAACCTATCTTTAAGCTTCCCTCATCATTCAATGCACCACCTGAATTTGTTCAACACATTACTGTAAGCGTGTTCAATATACATAGAGTGATAATTAGTTGACACTAATCATTTGACATTATAATCCTACTAATCCTACTAATCATCCTACTTCTCATTGTGTTAATCATGTATTACAAAACACAATAAGAAGAAACACCGTTGCAAAAAGCAACCCAAACACCTTCTATGAACCCTATTAACAATATATTTCATCTATAATTAAAAGAAAAACGTGGAGGAAATTATTTGGATTACCTGTCTAAAAATCAAATGGATTAGTTTATTACTCTTTATAGCTGATTGACTCCGGACAACAACGTCATAGAGCAAAGAAATTAGTGACAGTAACTACAAACATTAACCTTGTTAATGGGTAGCATTCTTGTACATGAAATGAACACAGACCCATCGACCATCTGTAAAGAAAAAGGTCATTAGCAACTGTATGAAATTAGTCAACAACAAAGCATACAAATTTTGGCAGGAAAGTTAAATGAGCTAAAGTAATGGTTTAAAAGCAATTGCTTTTAGAATTGCAGTCTGATCAGAGTAGGAAAAAACTTGGTAAAACATACACTACATGTTTTCCACTTGTTGAGAATGACAAGATCTTTAGACCAGTTCTTTGTAGAACACTCAACAACACCAACAGAATTAGAGTTGCTTTATCAAGGATGATTTAAAAAAAGACGCGGTGATAAAAAAATCAATCCACATCTCAGAGCAAAAGGTACAAATGGAATCCCCAACTCTAAGACGTGGGGGATGCATTATGTTTTCAATATGATCACCACCAAGATCTGGTCTATGTTTAGAAGGATGATTAAAACAGCAATAAATAAAAAAAAAGTCAATCCACATTCCAGCCTATATAGGGTACTCATACTAACATCAATCTGGTCTATGTTTTATCTCATTTGGGTACATTCAAAAAGTTCAGCCTGAATGACTCAAATGGGTCAAAAGTTGACCCATTTGAATGTTTCAAAAACTAAAGTGTGTAAAACTTTCTGAATCAATTTGTTACAAAACTTAGATTCTTATCGTTGGCATATAGCTTTTGTGATCATTTTCATTGAGTTAATTATTCATAAGAAAGTATGAGAAAAAGTCATCGAGTGTTTACAGATCATAAAAATGCAACCTGCAAGCAAGCTAAATCCAAAATGCTTGAAAATAATGTGATTATCACTGTTGACAATGATCTTCATTCATTATCTCTTTTAGTAATGTTATATGAGGGATGAACTGCATGATGAAACATCACAGTTTGCGGTTTAGTTCTTACATTATATGGCCAAAATTACATGCATGCACAGGCTCAGAGAATTATAGAAAACTAAGATAAAAACCTGTTAGCAGAGATAGACTATGTCATGTGTTATATAAAATACAAAGCAGTAAGCACAAGATATGCAGAAGGCAAGGAACTGCGAAAACATGTTACTTCTACATGTGACTTGTACTGGTCTGCTTACAAAATTTGAACACTCAAAAGGCAAGGAAGCTCCTACAACAACCACTTTTGGTTATGAATAGGTCTTTGATCAGTCTAAAATAACCACTTTTGGTTATGAATGGGTCTCTGATCAGTCTCATACTCCAAAAACAATCTTAAAAAAATCCAAGGAAACTCGATAAAGAGTTAAACTAAGTCCAAAGAAGCATACGGGAACAAAGTAAAACAAAGCATTTATCAAGTGACATAAATCCATAAAGGAGGAATGCAACCGAAACTTAGAGCATTCATTCATGCGCGCAGCAACCATTACAAACAAAGGTAACATAAAGGTTCGAAAATCCTAAAAGGAAAGTACTTCACAAAGCAAAACATAAGCAACGAAAACAGAATCAGATGAACACCTTAAATCTAAAAACCAAACTAAACCAGCAGACCATGTTAAGCATATACCAACTAAGGTTTCTCCTTTTTTGGAAGAATCGAGTAAGAAATTGAAATGCCCCTTTTATAATGATGAGGCAAAAGTTATAACCTACATGAAACTCCGAAATACCCTGTACACATCTTCCGGATCACAACCGCTAGTTAGGGGCTACCAAAATATACCTGCTAATCCGTATTGATAACTGAATTCCAATTGAAGAATCAATTGATCGAAGCTATTATCGAATGAAATATATATAGATACAGATATAGTCATATAGATATAGATTCACGCATGCATTTTATAGTCACATAATGAAAACTCACAGCTAAGTGTGGCCGGCCCACCAATATGGGTTACAAAAGAAGGAATTTTGGCCTAGGAGCACGTAAGACGTCTGGCCTGCCACAAACTTTTGACCCGACTATACATAGTATGCATTTTTCGATGGGGTGTAAACTGATACCAAGTTGAGAGGTGTTTCTTGGATAAAGCTATTAAAGCTAGCTACGTGTTTTCAGTCTCAAATTCTTTAGGCCCCATAGCTTTGTATATATATATACAAAAAGAAAAGAATTACAATTTTTATAATTTAGACACCACAAAATGCCCCACTTTGAAATTTCACTATGGCTCCCACAAATGCTTGAGAATCCTCTGACCAAGTTGAACGTATACACTTGAGATATATGGAAATAACAGATTACAAAATGAACATGCCCCTGAGGTGGTAAACTTGTTGCCAAGCATAATGCCCCGATGTCGCAAAGAAGCCCCATTTCATTGGTCGTTCGCTGAGAAAATCGCCCGACCTCGTGAATGTGGCCGAGCAAAATTTCCCGACCCTGGACACAGGCTCCAATTCCTTGATCGTTCCGAGCAAAATGGCCCATCGTCGTGCTGATAAATAACTAAAATGAACGGTAAGGTCTGAGTGGTTAAATAGAAATTAACAAGTACAACAGTAATTAAATAATTACAACAATATTCATTACTCTTGTTCATTATGAACTTGAGACATGAGGGGGAACAAATTAATAATTCTTGTAACCAATTTTTGTTTTTCATTTTCACACTAACAATTAATCACGATAGCTATTAATTAAGCATGACAAAAAAAGCCTTTCGGTTATATATGTCTTTTAATTGCAACCACTGAATAGGCTTCTATTTTGCCTGGTTTGTACGTACTTGTTTGCGTTTTATTTAATTTATCTTACTGTGGCAATCCTAATAAATGTATTAGAAATTTAATCATGCTAGTTCAACAAAATAACATTGTGGGGGGCCTTCAGTGGTTTTCCCTTAGACGTCTATTCAGCGTTGGATGTAGCGGGACACGGTTAAGACAACCGACTAGCCTGGTCTAAGTAGACCTTCACCTTTGGATGGTGGAGGCGGGTTCTATTCGACAATATATTGTCGTTCAAAAAATAAAAATAAATAACATGTGGTATAAAACTCCAACATCGTTCTCATGAAATTAATTAGATAACGCAGTCACACATCCATTATATATTACTGCTTATCTATTAATTTGTTACATATGTAGTAGTAAGCACACATGATAACTTGATCAGTACCATTAAGATAGTAAGCACACACTTTTTTAACATATGCTAATTAAGGCGTTCTTTAATCTTAAGTGTTCATTCATCATCGTTGAGTCCCTTGAGAATCCAAGATGGTTGATTCGTTCCACCAGCACCGTGATGACCATAGTTTGAGCTAGAATGTCCGTAAGTGCTGTGGCCATGTGTCAGCTTAAATGGGTTTGTAGCACCACTTCCATAGCCATATGAATTCCCATAGCCATGAGAATTTCCATAGCCTTGTGGACTCCCATAACCATGGCTGTTAGGGTTCACATGGCTAAGACCATGTGAGCTTCCATGGGTGTATGAACCCCCATAGTGAGAATTCCCATGGCCACCAAAGCTGGGCTTCACTGGAGCACCAAAGCCACCACCAGTACTATAGTGGCTGCCTCCATTGGCATGGTAGTTACCACCGGTGGACCAACCAGATTGTTGTTGTTGATCATGGATTGATGAGTAATTTGAGATTTGAGGATAACCCGGGTATGGAATTGTCTGCTCGGTCACGCCTTGCTGGTAGTTGCTGTAACTGCCATTCGGCCCATGATATGACGGATAGCTGTTCTGGTCATAGCCACCATGGTAAAGCTCGATCTGAAGAACCATTTTCAAGCAAAAATGTGTCTCCAAATATAAACTGGTGTTTGCTGATGGTTTTTCTATACAGTTACTCGATGATATATATAGGAATAGCCCGTGATTCCATCCTATCCAAATAAGTCTAAAGTTGCATTACCCCTCATATCATGGGAATATCAGAACCCGCATTCGTTAGTGGCCATTAACATCGACAAGTATTTATAACTTTATTCTCAACTTATGAGATTCTTAATAATTTGTGGTCATGTTTACTCAAATTGATGAATTTAATTACTTATATGGAATAGTTTACTATCTTGACCACTTGCTATATTGAAACTAAAGCATTACTTTTTAAGGCATATTTGCCTGTTGATATGTGTCTCGTCAAATAATTACATGATATATATATGTAGTATGAGATGAGAGATGAATCCAATCCATACAACTTTCTAGTGTTGTTGATAATATAATAAAAAGTTGGATGCATTAGAATGCTCAATCTTAAGACTTTACAAATACTTTATTTTTGCGTGAGTACTTTCTAGTGTTGATTATTATTATTATATATAACTAGATTAGTAACTCGTGTTAACACGTGGTCTCTTTTATGTTACTTTTAAGATAAAGACAACCGCACAAAAAATTGTACTTGGTATGAAATTGATTATGTTTATATTTTATGTATTCAACTTTTAAAACTTTTATGACTTATGCTTTCATTTTGTTTATTTTTTGAATAAAGATATAAGTTTAGATAAAGGAAACCAAGAATTAGGTAACGTTCTAATAGGAAAACAGTTGGTCAAATTTTTCTAGTCATGTATTTGTATTTTGTAGATCACGAGTTGTATATGGTGCTTAAAATTCTTCCTGAAAAATTTCAAAAGAGAAACTAAATGTTCTTGATCGACCTGCTTGTTATCGAGGATTTGTTTACAATGGACTTATATTTCCATTGTTTTCTTTATTGTCAATGTTGAAATGCGACTTTTATGTCCCATTTAAGATGAAATTCTCAGAATTTTACGATTTTTGGAAAGTGGTCGAGGTTCAAATTTTGCTTTTCTAGAATTTGTTTGATGTCTTTAATGAGTGTTAAACAAAAGCATGTAAATATATATAAAGAAAACAATATAATAGAGGGAAATCGTTAAATTTCCATACACATAGATAATAGGGATTCTATTTGCAAGTACTCATTACCAGTGACTATTATGTTTATAAATCACCATTTAAAGGATAGTGTTTTATCATCAAATCATATAAACAATCTATCATAAAATGTAATAAGAAAATAGGTATCATTTGGTAATAGAAGAATATGAACTCATGAGTCGTCATGACTTGTATAGTTGTATTGAAATAAAAACCGTAGACATTTATACAATTAGCGTGATCATCCATTTGTAAATATAGGAAGGGGATAAATAAAAAAATCTTTTTTTCATTAGTAATGATAGAAAACAATGATCGATGGAGGAAAATAAATTATGCGTAATTTAAATTAAGTAAAAGGTCTCAAATTAAAGATTAGAGAAGTAAATTGCAATTAAGATAAAAATTGATGAGTTAATTCATCAATGGGGTTTTCATTAAAAGAGAAGAAAATTAATAAATTAAAATATCCATGCATTCCTCTAAGTATTCCATGACTATGATGACTCAAAAACCGGTTTTTGCCCAACTCTAAGTATTCCATGACTATGATGACTCAAAAGGCCCAATACCTCTAGCCACAATTGGCGAATTTTTTTGGCCTTGTGATTCAGTTGGGTCTTTTTATATATTCATAAGAATCAAGAGACAAGAGCACATAGGCAACAGATCCTGTCCAAGTAAGATCGTATAAGGTCTTTCTGTTTGATCTCTTACGATCTTGTATAGCTTCTCTTTTGTCTGGTTTGTATTTCTTTGCGTATTATTTTGTCTTAATATATATATGACAATCCTAATAAATGTATTAATTAGAACTTACTGTTATGCTTGCTAGTTCAACAAATAACATGTGATATAAAACTGCAACTGTGTATTCTCATGAAATTAATTAGGTAAAGCAGTCACATATATATCCATTATTACTGCTTATGCATATATATATATATATATATATATATATATATGTTACATATATGTAGTGGTGGTAAATAGAAAAGCAAACACATTATTTTAGAGAGATAACTTGAGTACCACCAAGGCACCAAGCAACTTCTTTAACATATATATGGTAGGTTCTTAAATCTTATATGTTCATTCATCGTCGTCAAGTCCCTTGAGAATCCAAGATGGCTGGTTCGGTCCACTGGGAGTGTGCCCATAGTTTTGGCTAGAAGGTCCATAGCTGCTATGCCCATGTGACGGCTTGTGAAATATGTTTGTAGGGCCACTTCCATAGCCATGTGAATTCCCATAGCCATGAGAATTTCCATAGCCTTGTGGACTACCATGGCCATGGCTGTGTGGGCTTCCATGGCTAAGACCATGTGAGCTTCCATGGCTGTGTGAACTCCCATAGTGAGAATTCCCATAGCCACCAGAGCTGGGCTTCACTGGATGGCCACCATAGCCAGCACCAGCATAGTTGCTGGCTCCATTGCCAAGGTAGTCACCACCAGTGGACCAACCAGATTGCTGTTGATGAGCATGGGTTGATGGGTAAGTTGATACTTGAGGATAACCCGAGTATGGGGTTGTCTGCTCGGTCACACCTTGGTAGTTGCTGTAACTGCCATTCGGCCCTTGGTATGACGAATAGCTGTTCTGGTTGTAGCCACCAGGGTAACGCTCGGTCTGAAGAACCATTTTTATAAGAAAAAATGTGTCTTCAAATATAATCTAGTATTGGCCGATGGTTTTTCTAAATGGTTACTCGATGATATATATATATATATAGGGATAGCCGGATAGGTGGATAGCCATGATTCCAAATATTTCTAAAGTTTCATTACCCCTCATATGATGGGAATATATCAGAACCCGCATTCATCAGTGGCCATTAGCATCAAACTTTATTCTCAACTTGTGTGATGACTATAGATTCTTTGGAAGATGATGGTGATTTTCGACACCCAAATGTAGTCATTTACAGATTTACTTAATTATTTGGAATTTGGAGCTGATCAGAATTTAGTATAGTTTATTGTTTTGTTATCTTGACCACTTAATTGCTATATTGAAACTAGTTGCCAATCTTACTTTTCTAGGTATCTTATTCTAGCTATGTCAAATCTCCATATGATGCATCTGTTCTCATAGCATTATCATCCTTCTAGTATTTTATTTGTATTATTATTCGTGTTCATCACTTGTCTTTGGGTCATTTCAGATACCAAATGTTTGTGTCACATCGATCGCGTGCATACATACAAGCTACAGGTCATTTCATTATAACATTATTGTTCTATATATTCGATTTTCCATGATAAGGTTAACTTTTTGATCGCTCTAAACTCGAATCAAAGTCAAAGATCAAAGCTTACAATAATCTAACCCACCCACGTGTTAAATACCGGAATCTTTGTAGTGATTGATCATTTCAAGATTCGATATTAGTAATTGTGTGTTCATGTTGATCAAATTTTGCCAGGCTTGATAGTTGCGTGTTTCTATTGACTCATCAAAATTCTGAGAAAAGGGGTGACACATACATGCTCTTCAATTTTTGTCCCTTCGGCGACATCTGACATGCTCTTCAACTTATCCTGAAAAACATCCATCTTGCTACTGTGTCATAACCAAATTCTTTGACAAAAGGTTAATGACTCCTCGATCTCCCTATACAATTACTTACTAACCACATAAACCTTCCTCGAAAATATTTAACTGTTCTTTGATCTATAGGGCAGCTTAAGGTCCTTCTATCCTTATCCCAGCATGTACGCCCTTGGCTAAGTTATGTTCGGCATCTTTTGTAGGTCTTGCAGCACAAATGTTCATGTTAATTTCTTGGCTACACTGGTACCAAGTTTGTGATAAAACACACTCTAGTACTTGGGTGGGTATGGATCAAAAGGAGTTGTCCTTTGGTAGGGGTCAAGCCGGATCGGGTTGTCCCAAAATGTTATTTGTTTAATGGTTTAAAATGTTAATAAATAATTAATTAGTGATTCAATTATGATTGCAAATACGGTAATGGGTCAAAAGGGGTTGCTTTGGAACTGGTCAAAGACCGGGTAAATTATGATTACAAACATTTGTTTGGTTTATCTGCATAATATATGTGATTACAAAAAAATATCTCAAATATAGTTACAGTCGAGTTTCTTTTAGTAACATGAGCTTTGATGTTATGCATTTAAAAATGCAGAGTCTATGAACGAGTTTTGATCTTTATTATTCTAAGCTACTTTTTGGCTCGGCTCATTAGATATATAAAACAGCCACCCGATCATCCATTGAGTCAAGAACAGGTGTGAGCTCAATAAACCCATCCAATAGTTTCAAGTCAAACTCGAACAATCTTATTTAAGATCATAAACAACATTTTTTAAGAGTAAAAGGCTTACAAATCTCACTTTAACAAAACTTACGGAGCTTATTTGAGAGACTCATTAAGCTCGACGAGCACGTAAGCGGTAAGCCTTGGAATAACGAAGCTACTTTTCAAATTAGCCAGGCAAAATTGAAGTTTAAAACACTATTTGGCCACCTTAACTTTTAGATCAAGTGTTTTAATTAATCGCATACGTTAACAATAACTTGATGTTATTGGTAGGAATTGTCACATTAACGTCAACATCTATGCTTCATCGACTTTAGTGACCAATCCTTATGAGAGCATCAGGTATCGACTATGGTAGCTTCGACTCCTTTAATTTCACTTTCCTTACTCCACTTTTATCCATGTTATCATCCCAGGGTGATCAAGAAGATCCCTTTGAGAGAGGGGGGGAAATGGGATAGCGAACAGCTATGGGATGCTGAAGCCCATGCCGAACAGCCCATTATGGTTGCCGAACAACACAAGACACAAAGCAAGACAAAGTCGATCACCATATTAAATGCACTGAAGTTAGTCAAACATGCTCATTTTTCAGCTAAATGATGAGAATATTAATTCATTAATATTAATTCATTATCATAAAAATAAGACTTCTAGCCTAGCGGTATATGTTAGGCCATTAACCAAAAGGTTGTGAGTTCAAGTTTCATAATGGACAGCTGTGTAGATCATTATGTGGTGTATTTTTTTTTTATATATAACAAATTCAGACATACTTTTATTACCGAAAATGCAAAACCAGCCCAAAATTATGTGGTGTATTAAATTTGAATTTTTTTTATTAAAAAATAATAATAAATAAATAAATTATAGTTTGGTATTCGATTATCCATCGTTCACGCTACACATGGATATCATCATATCAGAATCAGAATATTAATATATTCGAATTCTTGTTGAATTAAAATTGGGTCAAGTATGTTCTAAAGTTTTCCAAAGTCTTTTTTATTTTGTCTTCCAAAATCCAAATGTCACATTTTCTTTAGACAACACTTTATGCCTACAAGGAAATGTTATGCTTCTTTATCTTATACTGTAAAATACTTATACATATATGAATACATTACATTTATATATAAACAACTTAAGTAACTTAAAAATTATGTACGCTGAATACATATTATCATGACATTTACATCTAAAGAATGAATCGTATATGATATAACACTACATCAATGTTCATAAATATATATTGGTTTTGGTTCAAATAAAATAAGTATTAATGTAAAACAAATAAAAAAAATCATTTTCTCTTAACTGGAAATCGTTGTGCATCATGAAAATCTTCGTGCATCAATGTATATACTTGTGTTCTATAAATTTTCGTGCATCAATTTTATCATGATCTAATGGTCAAGATCTTATCTTATTTGTTTTACTTTAATGTTTGTTTTAAAATAACCAGCCCCAATATATATTATATATGTTTCAAGTCTTGGCATTATATGTACAAGTTCGCATGCTAATGAAAGGTTGATCTTCTAACAATCACAACCGCCCCACGTCAAATTATAACAAAGAGCTTCACCAACAACTTTGGCGTCATCAGTTAGATGTAAATCAAGCCATCTTAATGCTCCATTCATAAGATTGTTAAGTTAAACAATCAAGATGCACCAATGGATATTTAAAATTAATATACAATGTTCCGCCTTAACTTCGTACAATGGTGGATCAAGGGGGTGCCTAAGAGCACTCACAATACGCTTATTATGGCTCTTTGTTGGCTCATCATTCACACAATCACACAATCACACGCACACCATTAGGCCTGACTCATCATCCGTTCATCATGAAGTCACTCGTAGTTGGCATCACGAGTGAAAAGCCAGCCTTTTTTGTTTTCCTTCTCCCCCCTCACACATATTATATAAAATAAAAAATAAGTGGGTACTAGATGTTAGTGATGTATTGGACATGTTGTAAGGGATTTGGGTGGGGGGCCTTATATGGCGCTTGCGGTATTGTGAGCGCTCTAAGGTTCACGTGAACCAAATGGTTTTTTGTTCACTTTGTGTATAATTTTATAAAAATACTATGTTTTTATTATAAAATGCATTGCGTATGTCCAACAACTTTGTGTTAGAAGTATTATTTACTTAGTCTATTACATCGTTATTGATAAGATGAATTGTAAACCTAGTGACATTAGTCCCGGGTTACGTCGTGAATAACTTCGTATAGGATTGAATATGATATAATTTCTAAAAATATCTATGTCTCGGAATCGGAAACATAGCATTGCTAATAGTGATTTAGCCCATATCATCCTCTTTTCATCTAAACCTGGACAATAATCATCATCATTGACATGTTTACTAGCTTTTTCATAATTCCACTAAGACTAAAAGAAATGGGGCGCCTTCCCCGGCGCCTTCCCTCCTTGCCGCCGCCATGCCCCCTGGAACACCACCCATATCTGGCGTCTTCCTCCAAAAAACTTCCTTGGCATCCTGTAGAAGACGCCCATCTATCTCTCTCTTGCTCTCACTTATTCTTTCCAACCAATTATGTATGGCCATTTGTCGGAAGTCCCACACACAAGCAAGATGCATCACTCCTCCATTTTTAGTTAGCATAACAAAAAAACTTTCAAAGTTTTGGTATTAAGAAGTCCTTTCTCCATGACGTTTTCCTATTCGGAATATTTAAATAAAAGTGGTGATCTGTATATCACTTTTTTTTAATTGTACACTACCAAATGTGCTTTAAGATGTTATACTGTATAATATTGTGAAGCATGTTTGATGTTGTATGACTGAAAAAAATGGTGTATAGATCACCTCCTTTAGATAAGACGTGTTTTTTTACTTGGATGTATGCAGCTAATAAGAGTATCCCGTGATAATTTCCGAACACTATAACAAAGATGTTATTTAGCCACACTTAAGGGGGTTTTTTGGGGTAGCTTTTTGAGGTGGCTTATTAGCTTATTGGGTTTTGTAAAAGCTAAAAAACAATAAGCTAACCCAAATACGCTTATGCTTATTAGGTTTTAGGAACTTAAAAAATCTAATTTTGAGAAGCATATGGAACCTAACTATTCAGCTTTTCAACATTGGATTTGTTAAAAAGCAATAAGCTAACACAAATATTATATCTTTCATTATGTTTTTGATAATTCTAAGGTTGATAAGTAAATTTGTTAGAAAACAATAAGTTGCTACTAAAAAACTAACCTAAACAGGCCTTTATTTTTCACACTTTTAAAAAGTGTGGAAATTTGTCGATTAGTTCACACATAAAAATATGTAAAGAAATCTTCATATTTACAACTGTGAAAAAAATATGAAGAATCATGATAATTTTTACACTTATAATTGTGTATACAAAATATACCCACTTATAAGTGTGAACAAATATCAAAGAGGGTGATAAATTTACAACAACTTTTGGTCATCCTGTCATTTAGAACAATACATGTTTTATAATACACTTGTACATTGTGCAGTAAAATAAGTGTATTTGTTGTGGATGGCTAAAGTTGTTGTATCACTACCCAAATATTAAACTTATCCGCACTTTAGAAGTATGGACATTAATTTGTAATACCTGAATTCTCCACGCTCCCTCTTGCGTGGAGAAATTTGGTGTTACAAGTTAACTTTCACCATTTTAAATGTAGAAAATTTATATATTTATTCACACTTGTAAGTGTAACCTTTTTTATTTACATGTATAAGTGTGAAAATTAGGATGTTTACATGAATTTCTTCACACTTATAAAAGTAAAATTTTAAAAGTATGAACAAATAGATGTGAATAAATGACATTTTTGTTGTAGTGAAATCTTTCCCTGACCACTTCCGAATTTGTACCAATCGAGATTTAATCTTGGGATTATAAAAAGGTCTAAAATAATAACTACTAAACGAACTTGAAATGATTTTTGATATTCAAAGTCCTTTTCTTTGAATTCCATATAGAAAATCAGAGGACCTAAACTAAGGAGAAATTGGGCACTAATCAATTGAAACTCAAAGGTGTTCTATTTTAGCTTTCCTTTTGAAGATAAAGGTAAATAAAATGAACTCGCTTTTGTTTGAAAAAAAAATATTTAAAACAAAATGTTCTTCAAGATATGATACGGGGGAGGGTGTGGGATCGGTTTGGGCATTGGTTTGGGTTCGGTTTGTATTCAACACCATACCTTCCAATTCGGTTT
>JAOEHQ010033586.1:0-13005 GCA_025447715.1 Asclepias incarnata | reverse complement strand
ATGGCAAACTTTATTAATTAAATTTTTGTAGTTTTATTTTTTAAATGGTAAACTTTATTAACACAAACATTTTTTTTTAATTATCATTTTTAATTAAAACATACATGCTTTACTATGACATAGGGATGAGCTTTTGAACCGGAAACCCGAGGCCCGGCCCAGACCCGACCGAACCCGGCCCGACCCGGACCGCCCATTAGTCTTTCGGTTCGGTCCCCGGTTCCTGTTTTTATGTATTTTCGGTTACCGGGTCGGTCCGGTCCAAACCCGAAAAAAACCGAGCCCGCATGAACAACCCGGAAAGTACATGCTTTCAATGAGATTCTTTTCATGTTTTCATGTTTCATAGTGTTTTCATCTCTGATTCGAAGTCTACATATATATCATTTCTAATTTTCTGTTCTGTATATCTATCTATATATATATATATCTTCTATGTAGACTCTGTTTTGTATATATATATATATCATCTCTGTAGCGGTGTAGCCTCCGTTCTATATATATATATCGCATATATATATATATATCATCTCTGTAGCAGTGTAGCCTCCGTTCTCTCTCTCTCTCTCTCTCTCTATATATATATATATATATATATATCTTATCTGTAGCGGTGTAGCCTCCGTTCTATATATATCGCATTGCATCTTAAATTCTTAATATATATGTGTGAGTGTAGAGTGTAGACTGTGTATATATATATATATATATATATATATATATATATATTGTTATCTCTGTGTATAAAAAAAAAAACAGAGGCCAAGTGGGGAAAAAAATGGTACATTCAATACAGAGGCCAAGTGGGGGGAAAAAATCGGGCCTGGTGGGTTGGACCAAGACCGACCCGGTTCAGACCGGACCCGAACCGACCCACCCAACGTCTAACCGGGCCGGGTCTCGGTTTTGATTTTTACGTCTTCTCGGGTTTCGGGTTTTACCGGGCCGGGTTTTGACCCGTGCTCATCCCTACTATGACACCTTCCTTCCTAAATTGTATTTTTTTAAAATTCTTATTCTTAATTAATACATGTTTTAATAAGACACCTTCTTTCCTAAATTATGTCTTTTACTTTCAATGGTGGAGATTAATTTGTTGGTTTATTTTCAATGGTTTAGATCAAAAGAAAATCCATATTTTTTTCTCTTTGTAGTGTTAGCCATATATATATATATATATATATATATATATATAATATGAATAATGGAAAAAAAGTTATGTCCTTTTGATCCCTAGGATTGTTTTTTAGCCTACAAGCCAAATCAATTTATTTCCAAAAGTGAGGAATTAAAATTCAAAAGGTGATCTTTATCTAATATACCAATGGGTTAGGTTTCACATGATAATTGAGCTATTGATTATTTACAAAACTATTGTATTTGTGTTTTAAACAAATTACTTATCTTATAAAAGTCAAAATACAGAATGTATTTTGTAAAATCAAAAACATGTGGGGTACATTATATCAAAGAAAAGAGTATAGCAGCTATTTTTGGTGATGGTTCATAAAAAAATGTATTGTCTACTTTTTTTTTTCTTTTTCTTTTTTTATAAATAAATTACATTAGATGTTTTTTAAGTAATATTTAAATCTAAAGTATTATACAAGCTGTATCATAGATCAGATTATAACCAAATGAGTATGTCTCAAGACATTACCTTTAAGCAAAAACCTTGTTTTCCGCCACAATTAACGTTAGCTAGCTCTTTTTTGTTAAGTACTTAATTCTAATGATTAAGTCATTTAATTTTGAGGCAAAAGCTCTAAACCAAAATCGTATTATAATATGTTTCTTAAAACAAGTAAAATACTCTCTCCGTCCACTAAAATTAAAAAGATCCTGCACGTGAATAAAATAGTTATATTTTTATCATAAAATTCATGAATGGACTTTTAATATGGAAGATACAAATTTTTGAACGACAGTTCCTAGGGTTGTAATTAACATTTTCCAAATTAAAAATATGTGTGATAATGAAGCTTTTACTTAATAAAATGATAATTTTTATTTTATTTTAATTTTTTGCATTTAAGACAAATTGACATATAGGGTTTGTTAATTTGTTAATGGTAATTAATTAAGATTATAATAGAATAGAATAGATAAAAGAATGAGTAATTAGTATATTTTAATTTAAAAATGAACATTAATTATTGTACAAATAAAAATAGAAAAATGAGACTTAGAAAAAATAATAAAATACGCCTATAATGGGTTTTTTTTATTTGTACCCTAAGGGCATTTGTTAGAAAGTTTAATGAACTCGTATCTTTACATTAGAACCAAGAATTCATGTTAAATATGAAAAGTTTTAACTTATTTAACATTTATTAATTATAAATTTAAGTTATAAAAAAAAACATTAAGATTAATTAATACTTTTTAACAAGTTCCTATAAGACACTAGTTAAAAAAAAAAAATTACAACCGATCATCCCCGATAACTATTTATTAATGTACTTAAATTTACCACGGTTACTATTAATTTCCATGTTTGTAATCACTTTTTTTTTAATAATCGGCAAGTTTCACTGAGCCAACTCAGCAACAGCAAAATAACATCCCTAATTAGTGATTAAACACTTATGCTCATTTTGAACCTCAAATCTTCTAGAGACGTACAAAGTCTACACCTTTTTCTTGGATCACTAGACCAAAAGCTTATTGGTACGCGCGTTTGTAATGTACTTAATATTTCGATCACCATTGTCTTCTTTGCTTGACCCATAATAATGTTTTTTCAAACATTCAGTCGGGATACGACATCGGGGAAACCTCACCGTATAATGGTGAAGCCTTGCACGTACCTTAGACAACGAGATTTGGATAATGGGCCGTTACAAGTATTCGGAGAAAAAAACCCTAGGCTTGCCATCCTGGAGGATCGAACTCAAGACCTTGGGTAAAACCGGGAGTGCCTCTAACCATTTGGGCTGGCCATCATTGGTCTGACCCATAATAATGTTGATATCCCTTTCGATTATTCTCTTCATTGCTTATCCCTAAATTCATCTTACTACTTATATAATATCCGTTGCAAGTTGTATCATCATTTCCTGTGTAGAAAACCCCAAGTACACGACATATATAATGTTTCACTGCGAGATTAGTATATAGTTCTTTTCTATGTTTCATCCAAACTATCGATGTTAATCTTTAAGTTAACGCTACAACCTTTGTACGTAATCGCAAACATCCTGATCATTTACCATCTGTCGCTACAAATATGTGCATGAAGTGTTTCTTCGATTGTCTTCCATAATAGACGTACACTTTCTCTTTTCTTAGCTACAAACCATAAATTTCTCAAGTTTGCCAAATGTTATGTCGTGGACCTTGATTTCTTTAGTTACATGCCAAACGCGTTGTTATTCATGGTTTGTTTCCTAACTAAAAGTATTGGTAGGGTGCAAGCAACTTAATTTACCGAGTTTAATGAAATGCCACATTATTGACACACATTAACTTATTATCTTATTATACAACTTAAGCTTCATCTATTGTAGTTTTGTATCTATGGCATTGGTGGTTATAAGCGTGGACATTGAAAATGATTTTGTGGCTAATAACCCGTTTGTTTGAAATTGGTGTAAAAGTGTCAAAATAACTCTCGCACCTAATTTATGGGCTCATAAGATGAAAGTGGTCAAGTTTTGGTAAACATAGAAAGTATACCTAAAGGATTTCGAAATGGTATATGATATGTATAAGTTTGTGGAGTGAAAAGTGTTTTTAAACGATCAGCAAAACAACACGTTGTAGTAATTATTGGTTAGCTGTCAGATCTCCAAGTACGCACACCTGGATTCTTGTGCAACACACTTTTTGTATCGAGGGCTCATGAGTGGATTTTTGAGTCCAAGTGCGGTGCACCTTCATTTGGTGTGACGTACCTGATGATCAAACTAAGTTTTTGCATCTTTTTAAGTTGTTTGAGACGTATTTGAAGCACGGGTCAAGTATATGCTTAAGAAAATGGGATATAAAATATACTCACTCTGTCCCATTATATGTGTCATGTTTTGACTTTTCAAAGTTTATCTTTTTAAACTTTGACCTTAAAATATTTTTGTTTATGTTGGTATAATATTTGATGAAAGTTATATGAATGAATTGAGTTTTAGATGTGTTTTTATTGGTATAATTTCCATCAAATACTATATAACATAAAAAAATATTTAAGGTCAAAGTTTAAAAAGATAGACTTTGAAAAGTCAAAACATGACACATATAATGGAACGGAGGGAGTAATATTTTATGTATAAAAATATAATAAAATTTGGTCAGATTTACACACAAAAAAAAAATAAAATGAAAATACGTACCGAGCTTAATATTCCGTAGATTTAAAGTGAATTATTTGTAATTTTTATTTACATCATGATTAATTTCAGAGATATAATTATAAAAGCATAATTGTTAATTAAAATAAAATAAGGGAATTGAAAACTGAGGTGCAACTTTTGACTTTGAAAAGGTAAAGTTTTAAAAGATGTATGTTGATATGATTTTTGCCACCCTTCGTAGCTCGTACCATCACTACCCGGTCCCAAAACTCTTTTTTGTCCGGGCCAATTCCTAGAATAATCATTGAATGTTTATAACTTTATACTAAAATCAACTTATACGTTTTCTTTTTTCAGAAAAAAAAGACATTATACGTAACATATTTAATGTTGATTTTTATAGCAGATTATCTGATAATTTTAATAAAGTAATAACTAAAAAATATTATAGTTAAGAGCAAGCCATCTAAAAGTTATTTTATAAACTAAAAAGTTAAAAACTACTAAAAGTTAACAAGTTAAACTAATAAGTTAGAAATAGTTTTTATGTTTATTTGTCGGAGAATATTTCTTGCAAATAAACATAAAAATCTTACATGTATTCGGTCGTAACATATTCCTTGCTGACCCAGGCCACCACAAAGTATTCGGTTTCGTCATATTACACAATAATACGAGTATATGTTAGTGGCTTAAGAATATATTATTCTAAAAACTTATGCACTCTTTTTATGTTAAACAACTAGAAAACATACCCGCGCAATGTGCGGAGTATATGAGTTCTTAATTTTTTTCACACGTGAATCTATATTTGTATTTAAAAACAAATCTTCGTAAACTTCGAACATGGAGCAAAGAATGCTAGGTTAGATTATCTAATACAAGTGTTTTTGAAAATTGTACTGAACCACTGTATGATAAAAATGAGTAGATAAAGTAGTATAGATTAATAATAAAAAGACTTCATGATAGATAGTATGATTAATTAATTACCATAATTAAGAATTTTTAAAATATTTAAAAATTAAGACACTATCCATCTAGATATTTATAAATTTTAAGTAATAAAAACCATAAATTGAATTTTCATAAACTATTAAAAACTTTACATCAAACATACTAAAGTAACATGTAACAAACTTTGGTTCTTTTAAAATAACCAAAAAGAAGAAAAGAAAAATCCAGAAAAAAGAAAAATAATAAAACATAAATAAACAATACACACACCCCTATACATATACTGATATATACATATACATACAACTCTCATTTGAGTCTCGTGAGAGTAGTGACTACTACTGCAGTACTGCTTATTTCTTCTGAACAGAAAAAAAAAAAAAAAAAAAAAAAAACTAAAGTAGCCTATCATCTCTTTACTTGTGTAGTAGACCCATTTATTATCTCTGCACAGGTTTTACTTACTTCACTTTCTTTGTTCGAACATCTGTCACTCAAAACATATCTGCCTTTTTCTTCTTCTTCACTCAAGTTATATCCAAAATCTTTGCACACAGACAAATTTTTTTGATCTTTAATTCATACCCATTTGGGGTTCTGTGTTTTTGATCATAAACCCTTTTTAGTTCACTCCTTAAAATCAAGTTTTTGTTTTTGTTTTTTACAATATATAATATATATAATATTATATATCTTAGTTTCTTGATTCTGGGCTCCTTTTTTGGTACAAATTCTTGGAAAATGCTTTAATGGGTGGTGAAAATTTAGTATCTATTTAGTGTTTCGAAGCATAATTCCATGAAAATTCTCTGAAAAAGGTAGTGGGCTTTCATTATATTTAAAAAAAGTGAAAAAAGATTTGATCTTTTTTACTTTTTTGCTTGTGGGCAGTAAAAAAATGGTGAATTTATGCTTGTTTTTGCTTTTCACAACTGGGTTTCTTGTATTGCGTCAAAATCTTGTAATTTCACAAGTTGTTAATGGAAATGATAATGAAATTGAAAATGATGATCTTTCAACTTTAGTAGCTATTGGCAAGGAATTTAAGTTGGTTGATTGGGATGAAAATGGGCTCAAAAACACTTCAAATTATTGCTTATGGCCTCACATTACTTGTAGCTCAAAACAATTAGTTGAAAAGATTGTGCTTTCTCATTTAAGTTTGCAAGGTAATGTTACTTTACTTTCACAACTTAAGTCATTAAAGTGGCTAGATTTGTCTTTTAATACTTTCCATGGATCAATCCCACAATCTTTCGGTAAACTAGTTGATCTTGAGTTTCTTGATTTATCTTACAATAAGTTTGATGGTTCAATTCCTATCGAATTAGGTGAACTTAGAAATCTTAAGTCTTTTAACGTATCGAATAATTTACTCATAGGATCAATACCTAATGAGCTTCAAGGCCTTGTAAAGTTACAAGATTTACAAGTATATAGTAATCATTTAAATGGAAGTATACCAACTTGGGTTGGAAATTTAACCAACCTTAGAGTGTTTACAGCGTATGAGAATGAGTTAAGTGGAGAAATACCCGAAAATTTAGGAGCTTTTTCAGAACTTCAGTTGTTAAACCTGCACTCTAACTATCTCGAAGGGTCGATTCCAAAGAGTGTTTTTGCAATGGGGAAGTTAGAGTTTTTAGTTTTGACTCAGAATAAGCTAAGTGGTTATTTGGATGAATCAGTTGGAAACTGTAAAGATCTTTCTAGTATTAGAATCGGGGATAACGATCTTATTGGGAATATTCCTAAAGAAGTCCGTAATCTTAGTAGTCTTACTTATTTTGAAGCTGATAACAACAATTTTTCGGGTGAGATTGTTAAAGAGTTTGCTCAATGCTCTAATTTAACTTTGTTAAATTTGGCTTCTAATGGATTTAGTGGAATCATACCGCCGGTTTTTGGTGAAATGATCAATCTACAAGAGTTAATTGTTTCTGGGAACAGTCTTTCTGGTGAGATTCCAACTTCTGTTCTTAGTAACAAGAATCTTAACAAGATTGATTTAAGTAACAATAGGTTCAATGGAAGCATACCTCAGAGTGTTTGTAACTCCTCAAGATTACAATACTTGTTGTTGGGACAAAATTCGTTAGTCGGGGAAATCCCAAATGAGATTGGGAATTGTGTAAAGTTGCTTGAGTTGCAGCTTGGTGGTAATTATCTCACAGGCACAATCCCTCCTGAGATTGGTAAAATCAAGAACTTGCAGATAGCGTTGAATTTGAGCTTTAATCATCTTCATGGACTATTACCGCCTGATTTAGGGAAACTTGACAAGTTGGTTTCTTTAGATCTTTCAAACAATCAACTCACGGGTAACATCCCTCTGGCATTGAAGGGTATGTTAAGTTTGATTGATGTTAACTTTGCAAATAATCACCTCACTGGCCAGATACCGATATTTGCACCTTTTCAGAAGAGCCCGAATTCAAGCTTTTGGAAGAATGAAGGTCTTTGTGGGTCCCCTTTGAATTCCTTATGCGGAAATGCAAATGGGTCTCAAACGTTTAATCACAAAGTTTCTTACAGGATCGTGCTGGCTGTTATCGGGTCAGGTTTGTTGGTATTCATATCTGTTACTGTTGTTGTTCTTCTGTTCATGATGAGAGAAAAGCAAGAAAAAGTGGGGAAAACAGTTGGAAAAGAAGTAGAAGAAATCGATGACAATGATAAGCCGTTGGTAATTCTTGGAAATGTGTTTGTTGAGAATTTAAAACAAGCTATTGATTTTGACGCTGTGGTCAAAGCAACGTTGAAAGATTCGAATAAAATCAGTAGCGGCACGTTTAGTACTATCTACAAGGCAGAAATGCCTTCAGGGTTGACTTTATCAGTCAAGCGGCTTAAATCTGTTGACAAAACAATTCTTAATCAACAAAGCAAGATGATTCGAGAACTTGAGAGACTTAGTAAGCTTTGCCATGATAATTTAATCAGACCAATTGGGTTTGTCATCTATGAAGACGTGGCCCTTTTGTTGCACCAGTTTTTACCAAATGGCTCGTTAGCTCAATATCTACACGAGTCTAGTAAAGAACCGGTGTACAAACCTGACTGGCCCATTAGGCTTTCTATAGCCATTGGTGTTGCAGAAGGGTTAGCTTTTCTGCATCATCTTGCTATCATTCATCTTGATATATCTTCTGGGAACATTTTTCTTGATTCCAATTTCAAGCCTTTGGTTGGTGAAGTTGAAATCTCGAAACTTTTGGATCCGTCACGTGGCACGGCTAGTATCAGTGCAGTTGCTGGCTCATTTGGTTACATTCCCCCAGGTATAAATTAAATCTGTTTTTCGTTTCTTCAATTTTGTATCCATGTCAAGATGGTCTCCTAAAGCTAGATGGGTGGGTCGGATAACTGGTCAAAGTAGGCACTTTGGGTAAGACTCATGGAGGGTCAGGTCAGGTCTGGTAAGGGTCAAATAGGGAATGTTGTGTTAGTATCAAATGATACATATGGGGTAATGGGTTAGAACGGGTAATTGTGGTTAGGAGTTGAAAGGCCGGAGTCGGGTAATAGGTTATAATGGGCCTGGTTGGGTTTACCTGAAACACTTGTTGTCCAATTTTTCGTGTGACAAGTATGATTAACAAGATTGTTTTATTTGAATAAAATAATAAATTTTGGGTTTTATCCGTTTGACCTGTTAAATATGAAACATATCTAGCATAAGACTGTTCATGACCTCTACTGAAAGCAATTTGTTTTGGAACAGAATATGCATACACAATGCAAGTTACGGCTCCAGGAAATGTATACAGTTTTGGGGTTGTTTTACTTGAGATTCTTACAACACGGGTTCCAGTGGATGAAGAATTTGGTGAAGGTATAGATTTGGTTAAGTGGGTTCAGGGTGCACCCACAAGAAGTGAAACCCCTGAGCAGATACTTGATGCAAAATTGAGCACGGTTTCGTTTGGTTGGAGAAAAGAAATGCTTGCTGCATTGAAGGTGGCATTACTCTGCACAGACACTACACCGGCCAAGAGACCAAAAATGAAAAATGTGGTAGAAATGCTTCAAGAAATTACAGAAAGCAAGTGAAAAATGAAATCTTTTGGTTGTTATTGTATGATAGAAGTAGTGGGACATTCAGGTTTTTGTATATGTTGTATGAACTTAAAAGGATCGGATATATGCAAAGCCTTCAATTGTATTATGGATGTAAGTTTTGGTTTCCCCACTCATGTATGAGGAGATCAATGTGAAGTTGGTTCTTTCTGTTTTTATTGTCGTGTTTGGACACCGATTAACTAGCCGATCCCTCGTAGATTTTCAAAGAAGTGCTTCGATTTCCATACAAAGCGGATGATAAAATCGTGTCTCGTGAATAGGGAGACATGGAGGAATATCCGGAAAGACATTTACAAAATCAGTTTAACCCATTTACTTATGTGCATCAATTTTGGCTAATGTAGTTAAAAGGAAACGAGTCAAATGGGTTGAAAATCGCCCACGAGGTCCAACTAGCTCATACAATCCTTTAAATTGCTTTCTAAAAAAGTTTAGTCAGCCATTGCAAATTTGCAATATTATAGTTTTTGTAATCATCTTTTAGTAACTAGTCATTTATTAAGCCAAAACAAATGGACAATACATGTTTTTAACATACCGAATAAATATTACGCGTTTTGACCAACTATCTAATTTAACACCCCATATGGCGTACTTACGGTTCATACAAG
This sequence comes from Asclepias incarnata, assembly GCA_025447715.1. Taxonomy (NCBI): domain Eukaryota; kingdom Viridiplantae; phylum Streptophyta; class Magnoliopsida; order Gentianales; family Apocynaceae; genus Asclepias; species Asclepias incarnata. The sequence goes on along the minus strand of JAOEHQ010033586.1, from coordinate 3,065 downwards.
CCTTTAATTTTGTGCATATATGAGATTGCACCATACACCCTTTAAAATATACTAAACGGATGTCCGCACGATACGGCAAGGATGATGGTAGCGACAGTGGTGGTAGCGACGGTGTGGTGGTGGAGGCGACGGGTGGTGGCGGTAGCGACTGGTGGTGGTGATAGCGGCGAGTAGTGAGGTTATTGATGTAAAGGTTGTTGATATAAAAGGAGAAAATGTAGTTATTTTAAGAGTTAAGGGATAGATGTTGTAAATTAATTTTATCAAGGATATAATAGATATATCAAGTGGAGATGTTTAAAAGACTAAATAAAGGTGAAAGCATTTTTGGGATATCAAGGTGTGGGGGTGGGGGGGCTTTATAATAGTAGGGGTAAAATACATTTTTCGTCCCTGAACTTGGCCCGTTTTACACTTTCAGGACCTAAAGTCGAGAAATTACAAAAAAAAGTCCTAAAGTTGGTTTTTTTTTGCACTTTCAGGACAAAGGCTAACTCTGTTACGATTCTTGCCGTTAAGTTGCCCATGTGAGAAACATGTGAGGGCATTTTCGTCTTTTATCATGCTGCTTCTTCTTCCCCATTTCCAATATTCAATATATATGCATCTGTATTAAATGTAATAATAATAATAATGTGGGTTTTGGTTTTCTTGAAATCATATACGGCCCATCACTTTCATTCTTTCTTTGAGCTCACAAAATACTACAACTTTATAATCAAATATCTAAAAGTAAACTAGCAGATTTAAAGATCAGGATTCAAAAGCAAGGATATCAATAATGGTTGACATCGAATATGATGGAAATACATTTGTTGTTGACTGCTGCCGCCGCCGACCTCCGAGTTCCGCTTCTGCTGCCGACAACAACTACCACCATCGCCTCTTTTTTTTTCCTCTATGTAATTCAGATCTGGTATATATATATATATATATTATGTTTTAATAAAAATGGTATTGATGGGGTTTGAAGTTTTGCGGTAATATATAGAATACAAATACATGTGTTTGAGGATTAGGTTTGGAAGAAATCAAGGTTATGTTATTTGAGGATTAGAATTTGAGAAGGTAGTACCTGTGAATCTGATGTGGGTTTAGATTATGAAATCTATAACCAAAAAAAAATAAAAATAGACAAATAACCAAGAAGGTTGTATATATATTATAGATTGAGGATAGGGCTTAAATCATAGGGACATGGTTACTGATGGAAGGTTGAGAATAACCAAGAAGGATGTTGCATTTTAAGCCCTGTTCAAACACAACACATCTTATAATATTGTTACATGGTAACTTTTTCTCTCATATAACTATATATATAGATACAGATATAGATATTGATTTTGATTTTTATTTGCTTGGTATCATCATCATCATATATATGAGGGTAAATGGATTAGAACTGAACCAATTAATTTGGTTGATCTTCAAATCTGAAAAAGAAAAGGAAGAAGATGGATTTTTTGGACGAAAATACCCCCACGTGTTTATCACGTGGGGAGGTTAACGGCAAGAATCGTAACAGAGTTAGCGTTTGTCCTGAAAGTGCAAAAAAAAGCCAACTTTAGGACTTTTTTTTTTTAATTTCTCGACTTTAGGTCCTGAAAGTGCAAAACGGGCCAAGTTCAGGAACGAAAAATGTAATTTACCCTAAAAACTAAGAGTCACAAAATGTCATTTGTTTTGTAGTGCTTAGTGTAAATTTCCCAAGTTTTTCTCCTAAGAAAACATGGAGGATAACACCATCATCTACAAGAGATTTAGCATAAAAGCTGCAATTACATTTACAAAGTGTTTCGCATGGAACAATCTCGATGATCAAATTGTTGGTACACATCTTGTGGTTCCAATGGTCGCGGTTTTACATCCCTAACACAATTGAAAAAACAACACGAAACCGTGTTTTCCTCTTTTGAACATTCATACGCTTCCCTGAAAAACACTTTTGTTAGCTTATTCAGTGTTCTACCTTTGCTTAGATTTACAAATATCAACAACAATCTTCATTATTATGACAACTTTTTAGTACGAACTAATCAACCAATTAGGTATGTAAACATTTTTAAAAAAAATTTTTTTTAAAGAAATAACATGTTATAGGTGCATATATTTTTCTTTCATTTAGCTAACTTCCTTTTTTATTTCTGCAATTCCTTATTCTTTCAATAAAATTGTTGAGTGTTTGTTCTGTTTTATTATATATAATATAATATATAATTCCTTTATATTTTTTTTAACATTTGGTTTTTATACCTTTTTTATATTTAACATTTGTTTTTTTTAACCTTTTCAATTAGTTTATGTATTCCCTTTTGTTTTTCTTTTGTTTTTTTTGGTTTTTATGCTTTTTTTTTTTGTTCTCTTTTGTATTTTTTTTAATATTTTTTTGTTAACATTTGTTTTTTCATCCTTTTCTACATTTGGCTTTTGTATTTTTTGTCTGAACCTGAACGTGTGGAATTTTTTTAAGATAGTATAGAAAAAGACGATAACACTTTTAACATTTCATATGTCAACCAACTTTCTTACACACCAGAGAAATCCAGCTAAGGCCCCTCCCAACGTCGCAGCCTCACCCCGTTCTCGTCGTTCTCACGCTGCCGATGGCACGCCCCCGCGTTCTCACGGCCGTTCTCGCGTTCTGGCCAGAATGCCATTGGCACGGCCGACATTCTGGCCGGCGTTCTGGTGCTAAATTCTGTTGAGAACGTGATGATGTTGCAGGCTGGTGGGGTCCATTGGTCCAATGTTCCCGGGCGTACAAAGGGAGGTAGGCCAGCTTGTGTTTGTGTGTATCTTTTATTGAATGAACTTTAAACCCAAATATAAATTAATTGTGATGATTGGCAAAAAAAATAAATAAATAAATAAATTACCTACACACAATGGAGAAGACTTTTCAGGGGAGAAGAAGACTGTATATATATACAGGTTCTGGTTCAAATAAAACAAGTATTAAAGTAAAATAAATAAAACAATTCTTTTCTTTTAACTGAAAATCATTGTGCATCATGAAAATCTTCGTGCATCAGTATATATACTTGTGCTCTATGAATCTTCGTGCA
>JAOEHQ010033575.1:0-13007 GCA_025447715.1 Asclepias incarnata | reverse complement strand
CTTCTTCTCCTCTTACGCAAATGCCACGTGTCGCAAGACGCCCTCCCCATCAAAACGCCTTATACCTCATAGTCTTACAACCCACTAAAAAATTATACCTATATTATTACCTTAATAACCTATCTAAATATAATAATAGAAATGAAATAGTACTAGTATAGATTATAGGTTATCTAAATATAACTAGTAGGTACATACCCTGTGTTGCGGAGTCTCAATTATCATGTTTGTGTTTATCGTTGATTTAGTTTCAAAAACCGAAAAAAAGTTCACAAAAATGCCAACAAAAGAAGTTAAATGCAACATCAAAACCGGTCTTTCATATATATGTTTCGTCAAAAGTTTGGTATATCAAATTTGTTTTTATTTAAGATCGATAACAGAATTACGCTCAAAAGTTTAACATATATCAAAAAAAATTTGTCATGTAAAATATATATTAATTTAAAGGCAATATCAAAACCACGCTCAAAAAATTGCCATGACAATTATATGTATTTATTTTATGCAAGAAAATAATTATAAAAAAAAAAGTAAAAAAAAAACAAAAGCACAAAACTCACTATTTGTCGATCTGTAAGTAGATTAAAAAAAAGAATTATTAGAAAAATAACAAAACAAAAAAAAAAAACTTTAAAAATTTCATAAAAAAGACATAATATACCACAAGCCAAAAGTATCCAAAAAAAAAAAAAATCAATAAAATTGTAAGAAAAAAGAGGGGATTATTGAAAACAAAATAGGAATAGAAACCAAAGTAAAAAAAATATAAGAGGAGGCCGTTAGTTTTGAACTCGCGACGTCTGAGTAAGGAAGAATTCATGCAGCATTCATTTACCATTTCATCTAATATAGGTTTTATTTTTTATTTACTATGCTCAGTAATTGTTACTATTCACATACATTTATAATAATAAAGGATATAATAACAGAAATGAAAATAGTACTAGTATAAATACCTAAAATATGATTTCTTCTTATAATTAACCAATATAACTTTAATGAAATCGTTTCAAAAAAAAACTTTAATGAAATAATTTACAACATCTATTCTTCAGCTCTAAAATAACTACACTACCCCTTTTATATCAATTACATTAACATCAGCCGGCATCGCCATCACAACCAGTCACCGATGTCACCACCCGTTGCCGTCCCCACCACACCGCCGCCGCTACCGCCGTCACCATCTCATAGTTATATATAAAAACCCAAAAAAAGGTTAAATGAAATTAAATACAGTTGTAATAACATTCATTTACTCCGCCAACACAAAGAAACTGAAAATTCTCTCATTCAACACATTCTCCCATCCATCCCCATATTTGACTCTCTTTTACTTCACCCCCACCGATTCCGTCGTCCTTTCTTCCGTCCCACGGCGGAGCCGCTGTCAATACTCACCGGAAATATACTTCATTTAAACATCATATTCCCAATATTCTACACAACAGCTGAAATTATTTAAAAGTTAACTTTAACAAATAAAAAACACAAACTGTAAGGAGGATTTTAAACAGATCTGAGTGGTGTAGGTTGATGGTTGTGTATCAACGGAAAGCCGTGGATGATGACCGGAAATTATTGTTGTTTCAAACTTTGGTGGTGCTCCGGTGAATCTCTCACATGGAATGGCAGATCTTGTTAGCTACAATAATACTAATCGCGACACTGAACAGGTATATCTATATCTATATGTATCTATATATCTATATCTGTATCTGTATCTATATTTATATAAAGATGAGATCTTCTAAGGTTTGATATGAGCACCAAGGACACTATGTGGAAGGAAATATCGATATGATATATATATATATATATATATATATATATATATATGGATTAGTTTGAGTAAAACAATAATTAATGTAAGAAAGAATGAGATGACGATATTATCAAATGGATGCACACCTGTCCAAAATTTGATGCGTAGTATATTTTGAAAGTTATGTTATTTAAGTGAGATACAATCGGTAAAATTTGCGTTGATAGTACAATAGGAGGATTTGGTATGTTGTGGTGTAGTAATTGAATTTTGGAGAAATTATTTAACAGCATTGGATGGAGGAAATGTCTATGATTTCTCATCCGTGAATATGTGGTCATGGATATCGGTTTTGGCTTTAGTTGAGTATGCTAGTAGACTGGTGTTAGATGTCATGAAATTGTTAACCGGAAGATATTTCGGGGTGGGTGGGGTTATATCTCATTAATAATAAGTTACAATATACCTTGTGCTTATGTATTGGTTACAAAACTTGCTGTATATAGAAATGAATTTAGGAAAATATGTTGGTTTGATAGTACTCTCTACCTGCTGTAATCAATCTAGTTCGGTCATTTAAAAAACATTTAGTTCGTAGGTTCAACTCTAGTAAACATACTCTCAATGCCAATTGTTGAAAAGCTGTTATTTTTCGAGGGGCGTTTATTTAGACTTGGATGAATATCTGAGATAGAAATCGAGGAAGGAGATAGCAAGTTCCAGCAAGCCCAAACCTTTTTCCAAAGTGAAAGTGGATAGACTTTATCGCAATCTATCAGGCTGTGATATAGTTTATTGACATTATTACTACAGAGATCACAGGTTAGGAATGGAACAGTAACACTACGGGATTCGAGATTTGTTCGAATTGGTAACATGTCACGAGCAGCCCTCCACACTCATATAATCACCTTTTTGGGTACCCAGAGGCCATGAATTTCCTGAAAACTTTAATCTAAGATGATCATGTACTTAAATCTTAACTTGGCAAGACGAGTCAAAGCTTTCAGGAAAAAATTGACCGGACTAGTCAAAATTCCACTTCCAGTTATCCGCATCACCTGAAAATAGAACAAGGTTTCCAATTGAAGCAGGTAGTGTATTTAGCTCATCCAAGGATCTTTCTCAAGGGTCGATCTCCAAACCTAATTACCCACGCATAACACATCTTGATATCCCATCTATTACTAAATGCAAAACTTTTTTGAGATTCAAGAGCATTGCAGTCATGGATATTGTTTTGGCCTATAATTGAATATGCGAAGTAGTCCTCATGAAACTGTTAACGGACACTAGATATTTGGGGCGTGGGAACTTATATCTCAATAATAACTTACCATAAAAGTTGTGCTTATGTATAGGTTACAAAAGTTACTCTGTATAGAAAGAGATTTAGGAAAGTATGTTGGTCTGGCCACTTCACAAAACTTGAGTTCCTGAGTTTAACTACTAGTCAATAGTTGAATAACTATTTTTTTGGATGGATGCTTATTTGGACTAGGATGAGGCCAAATTCTGCAGGTCCATGAGATTTCAAATCCTTTTTGCTGGGAAATTTTGCATATGAATTATATACTAAATATTTAATGTGCATCTGTGATACATATAATCATGTGTAGGTGATGATGCGGTAAATGTTCTAATGACATTACAAGTCTACTGGAAAATTTAATGTTTGTTGTACTTGATGGATGGTTTATATGTTAATGTGATATCGCAACCACCATTTGAGTTGTTAAATGCCCTTGTCATTTGCAGGCATTAATAGCTCTGAAGAAGGGCGCTCAGTTACTTAAATATGGTCGCAAGGGGAAGCCCAAGTTTTGTCCGTTTAGACTTTCTCATGTGAGTAATCAAAGTTGTATTGAATTGATCGGGCATGAAATTTTATTTTTTCACTTTCTGCTTTTGTATTGCCTCTTGTAACTTGAGACAGTGTCCTCTTTCTGGGTAAAAGAGTATTGTAAAGAAAAACGTGTTCATCACCTGCTAAAAAGTATATATATTATTACAAACCATTGTCGTGCCAGTAATCATATTTGGACATTAACAATAATTGCATGTAAACCTAAAGAAATTAGAATATTCTACATTGGGTGTCACGGTTATACTTTTTGTACTGATGTACAGCCGTACAGGTCTACATAACTCAAATAACAACCAGCAAGTAGGCACTTGTAAATATGCATAACATATCTTCATTTTCCAAGTCCATGAATCAATCTTAGTAGCAAAATGTTTATGATTACACAGTTGTATGCTATATAAGCAAACTATCCATCAAGCTTACCATATGACAAATCACAAAGGGGCAAAGTAATGTATTGTTCCTAATTGACAACACAATCTAGAAAGTTGATGATTATTAATGACTTTATGTCTAAATCTATACAGGATGAATCTTCTTTAATTTGGATTTCCAGCAGTGGTGAACGTAGCCTGAAATTAGCCTTGGTTTCTAGAATTGTTCCTGGACAAAGAACCGTAAGTATTCATAATCTGAATCTATAAGTATCCTGAATGTTACCTAATTTCTGTTAAATTCTGTGCATGACGACATTCATGCATGTTTTTATATCCAATAAAATCTTTTACATAATGATTAGCTCTCAAATGTGTTGCTAGGCTGTCTTTCGGCGTTATCTACGTCCTGAAAAGGATTATCTTTCATTTTCTCTGATATATAACAACGGTAAACGATCTCTTGATTTGGTGAGTAATGATTATTTCAATCTCTGCTTTTATTGCATACCAATGATACCAGTAGGTTCTCATCATTTTTTTTTTCTGTAAATGGTTTGTTGTGTGCTAGATTTGCAAGGACAAAGTTGAGGCTGAGGTGTGGATAGCAGGCCTCAAAGCACTGATTTCCTCTGGACACGGAGGGCGTTCCAAAATTGATGGGTGGAGTGAAGGAGGCCTCTACGTTGAAGTAAGTTTAACTCATGCAATATTTTGTTTCTTTATGGAAGCTCATTGTTAATAAATAATGCTGTTTATTGCAAGTAGTCTGAGACTCTAAGCATTTTTTATGTTTCCGCGTTTCAACTTTACAAACTATTGGAGAATGGTTATGTTTACAATAATAGTAACTATTGCTGGTAATATTAAATGATTTTGGTTTTGCTATCATTCTTAAAATAGAATTTGCCTTTTAGAATAGGTGTTGCCCTTATTTGTAGCAACAAAAGCTTAATAAATAAGTTTGAGAGAACTAGTAGAATTGACGTTATCACTTGTCAATGGAAATCACATTCTTGTATGACATTATCAAAATTATTGCATTTCCGATTCTCATTATTTTGTGTTGACCAATTGTGACCAGGATAATAAAGATTTAACATCAAACAGTGCAAGCGACAGCTCCGTTGGTGCTCCACCAGATCTCAGTTCCCCAGACGCTTCTATTAGCTCAACCTCAAACACGTCTCCCATGAATTATCGTTCAGAAAATTCTACTAGTTTTGAAAAGTCAAATGCAGCTTTTGACCAAACAAATATGCAAGTGAAAGGATTTGGTTCCGATGCTTTTCGGGTCAGTGTTTCTAGCCAACCAAGTACTTCCAGTCATGGATCAGCCCAAGATGACTATGATGCTTTAGGTGATGTGTACATATGGGGTGAGGTAATCTGTGATAATATTGTCAAATTGGGTCCGGACCGAACCATTAATCCTCCAATCACTAGAGCTGATGTGCTTCTGCCGAGACCATTAGAATCCAATGTCGTTTTGGATGTGAATCATATAGCATGTGGAGTGAGACACGCTGCACTTGTGACTAAACAAGGAGAAGTATTCACATGGGGTGAGGAATCAGGAGGACGGCTCGGTCACGGGTTTGAAAAAGATGTGACCCAACCTCGTCTAGTTGAGTCTTTAGCCGTTTGCAATGTCGATTTTGTTGCATGTGGCGAGTTCCACACATGTGCTGTCACAATGTCTGGTGAGCTTTATACATGGGGAGACGGGACCCACAATGCTGGGCTTCTTGGGCATGGTACAAATGTAAGTCACTGGATACCTAAAAGAATCGGTGACCCACTCGAGGGACTTAAAGTTGCATCAGTCACGTGCGGGCCATGGCATACAGCTTTAATAACATCAACGGGTCAGCTCTTTACATTCGGTGATGGGACATTTGGTGTTTTGGGTCATGGTGACCGGGAAAACGTCTCGTGCCCAAGGGAGGTAGAATCTTTGTTAGGCTTAAGGACGATTGCTGTTGCATGTGGTGTGTGGCATACAGCTGCTGTAGTGGAGGTAATTGTAACACGTTCCAGTTCGGGTGTTTCATCAGGAAAACTATTCACTTGGGGTGACGGGGACAAAAACCGTCTAGGTCATGGAGACAGAGAGCCTCGACTCAAACCTACATGCGTCCCATCACTTATCGATTACAATTTTCACAAAGTCGCTTGTGGGCATAGTTTGACTGTAGGCTTGACCACATCACGACATGTTTTTACCATGGGCAGCACTGTTTACGGTCAACTCGGAAACCCTCAATGTGATGGAAAATTACCATGCTTAGTAGAAGATAAACTATCTGGCGAGCCTGTTGAAGAAATTTCTTGTGGTGCATACCATGTGGCGGTTTTGACATCAAGAAACGAGGTTTACACATGGGGGAAAGGTGCTAATGGGAGATTAGGCCATGGTGATATTGAAGACCGTAAAGCACCAACTTTAGTTGAAGCTTTAAAAGACCGACATGTTAAATATATATCTTGTGGGTCAAATTACACATCAGCAATATGTCTTCACAAATGGGTTTCAGGTACCGAGCAGTCTCAATGCGCGTCTTGTAGACAAGCTTTCGGGTTCACTAGAAAAAGGCACAACTGTTACAACTGTGGGCTCGTGCATTGCCATTCCTGCAGTTCAAGAAAAGCATTACGGGCTGCATTAGCTCCAAATCCTAGCAAGCTACACCGTGTGTGTGATTCCTGTTTTGTTAAATTAAATAAGTTAGCAGAAGCTGGCGTTAGTAACAGACGGAACGTGATGCCTCGTCTTTCTGGTGAAAACAAAGATAGATTAGATAAATCCGAAATGAGATTAGCAAAGTCGGGGTTACCATCCAATCAGGATTTAATAAAGTTGTTGGACAATAAAGCGGCTAGACAAGGGAAGAAAGGTGATGCATTTACTATAGGGCGCTCTTCTCAAGCTACTTCGCTTTTACAACTCAAAGATGTTGTGTTGGCTACCGGTGGCGATTTCCGTTACATGGTTCCAAAACCGATTGTTACCCAGTCTGGTGTTAGTTCCAGGTCAGTATCACCTTACTCGAGGAAATCGAGCCCTCCACGTTCGGCGACTCCAATTCCTACAACGTCAGGACTTTCTTTCTCCAAAAATGTCGCTGACAGCTTAAAGAAAACCAATGATTTATTGAATCAAGAAATTCTTAAATTACGTGGTCAGGTAGATCCCAAAACTTAGGTTTGATTAGGGTGGCAAGTTGGGCAGTTTGGGTAACGGGTCGATATGACTTTTGCTTAAAGCGGGTTGATTGACCACACTTTTTTGCCAAAGATTTTCTGTGGCTAATAATTATAATTATTGATTATTGATGTATAAAGTATGATTTAAAAAGATGTATTATTTTAGTATTAATCTAATATTTGAATAAAATCTGTTAGAATTTTTTTATAAATACACTTTGCAATTTTCAACCTATTGGATCCATTTTGTTAAGGTAATATTTTAAATTTCATCTGTTTGGCCCGTTAGATATCAAACATACCCAAATCAACACATGTATAAGTGAATGAGCTGAAATTGCGACCTGTTGTATAAGGTTTTGGTTTGAGATGATTTTGTCTGTAAGTGGTGAAGTTTTTTTATGTGGATCTTATTCAGGTTGACAGCCTCAGACATCAATGCGAAGTTCAAGAAGCAGAGCTAAAAAAATCAAGAAAGCAAGCTCAGGAAGCAATGGAATCAGCTGCTGACGAATCTGCAAAATGTAAAGCTGCAAAAGATGTGATAAAATCTCTTACAGGACAGGTAGCTTCTTGTCAAGAATTACATCGTTCGCTTTTGAGTCAAATATAGCTATAACATGGATTTCCTCGACTTGAATTTTTGAGAACAAGAATTTCTTGGGATTTATATTTTAGAATGGTGATTTATTGGAAATCTGCTTTTTGAATTTTGAAAACACGGATTTCTTGGAGTTACTTCATGATGGGTAAAATATTGGGTTCGTTTTGTTTATGGAACCTGTCTTCATGCCAAAACTTTTATGGTTGAAATTCTGATTTGTAAATTTGTTTTGTTAAGCTTTTTCAAGGTAAGTTTCGAGAACAGTGTGAGGTTGGAAATAGATCCAAAAGAATTGACGTATTTTATAGATGACAAACTCGGTGTTTACACCATATGTGATTTCAAAATTGAGGGGTTGTTTTATTGATTTACTATTACAAAATGCCATACAAATTACTAAGATTTATATGTTAAACCATAGTTTTAATTCTCCACATTGATTGTTAACTATTTAACATATAAGTATTTATCATCATTATAAAAATCTCAGTTGACTCATTAACAAGGAATAAAATTTTAGATATGATAGTTTTTTTTATATATTCGGTATTTATTTAGGATTCTTATAAACACGAGTAATTTTTGATATTTAGTTTTGGACTTTCCAATGCCTACGTTTTAGTTTTAGAACCAATGGTTCAAACTTTACATTACCTATTTGGTAAAGCTTTTTGAAAATGAAATGTAATTGTTTTATGGGTGTTATTTACCTAAATTTATAACCTACAATTGCAATTGTCCCGATTGGTGGAACATACTAAGTTTGGGCCATTTGGGGTAGTTGGGTCCTATTACATTGCTGAACAATTTTTTTCTCTAATTGCCACAATTAAAGTTTATATTGTAATATGATACTCACCATATGATTATTTTGCTGATGTGACATACTCTGGTGAGGAGTATAAGAAATTAGGGCCAAAACAAATTAATCAAGATGACTTAAGAATGCACGGTTTATAGTTTTATTCCTATATTTTTCAACAAAATTGACTACATCAGCACCATATTGCGATATAAACTTTAATTACGATTATTTGTAAAAAAGAAGTTGCCCAAAAGTGTAATAAGAACCAGCTTTCAATGCCATCTCTAGGCTAAAAATTTGTATGTTCCCCCAATTGAGACAATTGAAAAGGTAAGTTATTATTTTTGGTGTATATAACACTCGTTTTATTTATTATTCTTCTATACTAAAAATTTTATCTGTATTATATTATATGATGTTTCAACTATATGTCTATATGACTAGGAATTATATTTTTTTTCCACTACAAGTTAAGATTTTTTATAACATGTAAAAGTAGAAAGTTCCTTCTCATAAGGTTGAAGATGTATATTTGTCAAAAACTCAAAATCCACCTAACAATTCTCTTAATAGCATGACAAATGACAAAATCAAGAGATGATGTGGGAAGAGAATAAGTGGATATATTGATTCTAGGGCATTTTAAATATAACTTCTTTTTTTCATACTTAGTAAAATAGCATGATATATTTTTCCCTTCATATTATTGATAGAATCATCTTATTTGCTACTCGTATAATATATTTTGCATATAACTTTAGCATCTTTAATGCTCATTAATTCTCTAATTATTATTATTTTTATATGAATCATTAATACATATATTTATATTTTAGGAAAGTTTGACTTCATTAAATACATCATAAGGGGCACTAGTTAGCAATATTCTGTATAGATAGAAACTGTCTTCTCCTTTCTGTCCAAATCATCCCACAATATAGAAGGAAATTTTCAGAGAAAATCCCACATTAATAATTGCACAATGTCATATTAGGAATCTATTTCCAACTATTCTGGGAATTTAGTCTATCTAATTTTCTTTGTTACGAATATGAACTTCTACCTGAATGCCATATCCAGATTAATGTGATTTGTCTCTTCTATGTATTAAGTTCTATTCGTCGACATTGCAGCTAAAGGATATGGCAGAGAGATTGCCACCTGGGTCCTATGATCTTGACAGCATCAAGATGCCAAATGGCCTGGAAGCCAGTTCCATTCTTCATACTGCTGATACAAATGGAGACAACCAATCGAATCTAATCTCTCCAGTGGACACATCATCTGCTTCTATAAATGAAACATTGAGCCCCACTGAAACGTTCACTGGATTCAGTGAAACCAAAGAACCAATACCGATTTCTAATGGGAATGATGGATATTCAGATACCAGATCTCTTAACGGCAGTGGAGCAGCAGGGGTTGAAATGGGAAACAAATATTTGTCTGATAACATGTCTTCCCAAGAAGGGGATAATAATGGGTTTAAACCAAGAAATCCTCCGTCTAATAGTAATAATACCTATAATGCCCCTGATCAAGTTGAGGCCGAATGGATTGAACAGTATGAGCCTGGTGTGTATATAACACTGGTGGCTCTACGTGACGGAACTAGAGATCTCAAAAGAGTGCGCTTCAGGTATATTTTATGTTTTTGGATTTACTAAATTAAGAAATGAGTTCGCTTTCAGGTATTTCCCTATACATGAAATGATGCATTTTGCATTTCCATGTATCATTCTCCTTGTTGCAATTAGAGCCAAAGGCTATAAATACCCTTTAGTGGACTAGAATATTGGTCATCTGAATGGGCGAATGTATAGTTTTAGCTTAAACACTTGTTGATGTTGTAACGGTGTAAACTAAAATTAAAACACCCGGGATCAAATTCTTGCAATTGTTGTTGGAAGTAGGAAGTGCTATTCACATTTAGAAAAAGTGAAAAAAAAGACATTAAGCAGTAATTGCAAAAAATTTGTAAAGGCCGCAAACCCTTAATGTGCATGTCATAAAGCATAACTTTTGACATGGTACAATGTTATAGTGTATTATTTAAGGTAATTAGTAAACTTGATAATTATATTTTTTACATATTCAAAATAGGCATTTATAGTATTTCTATGATTAAGAGGTAAGCATGTTATATCCTTAATTAGGTAACTCTATGAATAGGGATCGTGAGATATGGTTTTTTAGTCTATTGGGAGAGACCACCCTGATTTTTCTATTTCGTAAAGATTTCATTAAAAATATTACTGTAGGTCCTGTAATGCACTAATGCAACTATGCAAGCATCTCATGTGTAATTAGTTTTTGGGATATTCACTTAGATAGCCAAATAAAGAAAGGGCATTTTATGAAATGGACATGCTTTTGAAAAATCTTCAATTTAGACAAAACATCCGTGCTACAGTCCCTAAAATAACACGGAAGTCTTCATCCAATAAAAGACGACACCTGTCCTTCCCCCTAAACACCCCCTTCTTCTTTTTCTTTCTTCATTCGTGACCCAACATACCTTCTTTACCCCAAATCAGCAGGTTTTCTTTTCTCTTTTTCCCTCAAAAACATCACCTCCTTCAATCAATTAAACAACAATAACATCATCATCACAATTTAGTGAGTTTTTAAAATGCCCTTCTTTATTTGGCTATCTAAGTAAATATCCCTTAGTTTTTATTATGGAGGCGAGGATGGGTGTTCATACTATCACATAGGCCCTAATGTTTTACCTCTCAATGTTTCTTAATTCTGGAAACCAGTTTAATCTCTCTATATTTCCGAACTTGTCAAAAAGTTGGTAATAACTTGTATTGGCACATACTTAAATTGCTAATATTTTAATTGTATACGCAGTCGAAGGAGATTCGGGGAGCACCAAGCTGAGACATGGTGGTCAGAAAACCGTGAAAAGGTTTATGAAAGATATAATGTGCGTGGTTCAGATAAGTCATCCGTTTCTTCCCAGGCTGCCCGAAGGTCTGCTGAGTCTCTAGCAGCTCCTGGCCAGTACTAATATTGGCACCACCTGGATGTTTTTCTAAGAGTACCAGGCGGTCAGGCAGATCTCTCACCTATTTTATATTTCTGGTTTCTATTTTTGCTTCGCGGTTCCATTGTGATTTATATTTAGAGGGTTCAAATAGAATTCATGGGTAGATGGTTTTATTTTCTGTATCTTTGTGTTGTAGTGTACATAAACTCAATTATTTATGTGATTATATCTATTTAACAAGCAATCTATTATCATGAAAACTATTTTTCAACCTAGTTTGTTTTCAATATGGCCATATGGGTGATCCATTTAGAATTTTGTTGATCCTTTCAAATGTTGATAGTGTATATAGTAAATTACACTTTTCATCCTAAAGTTGTCCATTTTTTCACCTTTCATTCCTAAAGTGAACAAATTACAAAAAAGAAAAACTCACACTCGACAAATCCTGCAATTTTCGTCCCTATGACTATAGACGTTAACTATTTGCCATTAAGTCCCCTTACGTGCATTTCACATGGGCAAAAATAATCATAAGAGTAACTTGCAGTTTTCGTTCCTTTGGTGGCACATTTCACAAGTATCATCTCTCAGGTCAAAATACCCAATTTTATGATTATTTTATAATATATTTTCCTTTTTTTTATATAGTTTGTTCTTAATTTATATGTTAAATTTTTTGATATTATGAGAAAATCCAAACAACAAATTTTCTTAAACTAACCTTTTAGAAGTTAGTTTTAGATTCATTGAGAATTTTCTTGTTTGTTTGAAATTTAAGATTATGAAGTGAGATACACCATAACTAATAACATGGCAATATGCGTAAAAAGAAAATATTGTCGATGCGTTCTCCATATGGTTATCTCTGTCTTAAAGTACATGTTTAATAATTAGAGAAGGTAGAATTAAAGTAATTAAAATATATGAGGGGAAGGAAGATCGGGCTTTCGCCCCAAGTTGATGGATCAAGAAATGATTGAAAGGTTGGAATATCCTACGTGCATTAATTTTTTTCTTATTATATTTTTTGACTTGAGAATGATACTTGTGAAATATGTAAACCACGGGGATGAAAACTGTAATTTTCTTTTATGAAAAAGGTCAAAAAACTTTATTGCCCTCACGTGAAACGGTCATGAGGGAACTTTAGACAAAAAAAAAAAATTAGCGTCATTAATCGCAAGGACGAAAATTGCAAGATTTGTCAAGTGTAAGGTTTTGTTTGTAGTTTTTTCACTTTAGGGATGAAAGGTAATTATCAGTCATTGTGATTGTTATTTATGAAGTATAAAAAGTGTAAATTATATAGGGGAAATCAAGTATGCAGCGGGGCTGCATACTTGATTATACAGCGGCTCTCACATACCATTAAATGAATGGTTGA
>JAOEHQ010033554.1:0-13010 GCA_025447715.1 Asclepias incarnata | reverse complement strand
TCCATTGCTTTGTTTGAGTTATGAACTATGTAATCTAAACTATGATCCAAGTGCTTTACTAATGTAAGTAACGCAAGACAGTTATCTGCCTTAGCATCACAGGATGCCGAGAGAATTGAAAATGCCGACTCACCGACCCTACATAAGTATTTTTATTTACGTTATAAGTCGATTTTACGTTATAAGCCGATCAGCAGAGTGTATTAGGAGACCACCAGGAGTGTGTAAAAGGAATCTAATTGATTCTGAGTATTCGTAGCCCCCCGGCTATCGTTATTGTTAGCCCCTGGCTGTTAGTTCATGAACTTAGGGTTGCTATCGTGTTTTCCGCATACTGATCGTTAATAACTTTACAAACTTCAAAAATATCATCGGTGTTACTTGAGTTCTTTTCAAAAATATGAAAATTTGAGAAGTTGATTTTGATTACTTTGGATATGTTGATTTTAGGAGAAGAAAAGTACGTTGCGAAAATCAAAGTACATACCCCAAAACCGAAATGGAAAAAAAAAATGGATTTAAAAACGGTTCAGAGGCCACATGAGCAGATAACTTTTGTTGATGAGACTAAAAAAGCATGCAAACCGTATTTGTCAGATAGTATTCTATTCGTTAGCAACGGATCATGCTACAAAGCTTTCAAATTCATCTTTCAGCATATAAAAATCAACTTTGATACCGACAACAACGAACACAAGAAACCACAATGTTGCAATGAAGCAGGCACGACGTCGTCACAAATACAAAAGTGTGAAGTATCTATAAGTATTGACAAGAATGTTTAAGCAGAAGTTAAGACCTTCCTATATTAACCGTATATTAATCAAATTGTTCTCAAGTAATATAGGCCAAACATTTGACAACTAGCTCTAATGGTTGCAGTCTTGTAACAGGATGGTTGACAGTTAACCAAAGCCAACAACTGAGAAGGCACCACATAAACACGATCACAAGAGTAACGAAATTTAGTATACACGCATTTATTTTTAATTCTGCTCGAGCAGTGAAACATCCTCCTCATCACATCAAACTTGCAATGCAAAGAAAAAGCACAAAGTAAATCATGATTTTCAGAGTAATTGTCATATTGCACCTACAATTCCCAATCACCAGGAACACCAACTCCATATTCTCTCGTAACCACACAAAAAGGATAAAAATATTTTCAGAGTTTCAAGTTGTACACAATCATAAACGACAGGTATAGGATGTGCAAGAGATGGGTTGAAGAAGAAATCTGAGTTTCAAACATTAATCCGCTCCGGCTTGTATCAACCAATTCCTGTGAACATATACAAGAGGCAGGATAACTGAGTACAGGTTTGATGAAACCATAAGAATCAATCAACCCCATGAAACTAATAGAAACCAATTTAAAGCATCAATTTTATATAACTTGATCATAAAAAATAATATTTTTAAAATGGCAAACTCACACACCCAAAACTACACCTACATCCTTGTCCCAACTGGGACTCAATCCCTTGACGACTTGAGTTGATGTAAACTTCTAAGAATAGAAATGTTCAGTTCTGATTACATAAATCCATTTGCAAAAACATAAAGATTGATTTTTCCATACAATATTCGGTTCATCAGTAATGCCCACTTCACCTGAAGTGATATTAGGTGTTTAAACCTCATCAATAGCATGAATAATGGACTGACAGCGTGGAAGATAATAACTCATCAGATAAACAAAACAAACAACTACACTTATTTTTCAGATTCCTAAACCTCTAGACTATACCATTCTATTGTAAAATCCTCATATACCATAATGTCATAGATATAAGTATATAACCATCTATTTCTTATTTATCTTAACCCTAGCTTAACACTTCTGAATCTTGGCCCGTCACTTGGTCCGGCTAACGTATTACCTGCTGAACATATCATACACACAATCTAAACAGCCCATGAGTACCATGAATGTAAATTTCAAAGTCATATTTACACAAAGATAGCTGAAATATAGCTATTTCTAAGCATTCCTACTTTTCTCAAACAGTACCATGCATGTAAATGTCCTGATGAAACTGAAGGGTAAAAAAAATAATATGTAAAACAACGATTATTTTCTAATTGTTTCTCTTTTCTCAAACTTGAGTACCATGCAGGTAGATGTCATTAACAACTTGTAACATAAATTACAATACCATCTGCATTTCTAATCACTTCATATTAAGTTGGAACTCTAATCTGCATTTCTTATCTTACTACATTGAACAAACGTTAACTACACTCAAAATAAATAACATGATCCACTCAATCAAACATTTAAACACAAGAGAACAAATAATATAAATGCACTGGAACATCTTCATATATTAGAAGTCAATCAAACAATTTGGTAGTTATTTTATCTTTTAATTGTAAACTCACTAGACACATATACGTTTATCTACATACAAAAACGATAGCGTATTGCATTCAAACAAAGAGATCTTGTCCTCGCATTCTTGTTTACTTCATCAAAAATAATAGCATCTGATGCAAGATTAGTCAACTGAGTTACTTTACTTCCATTGTCACTAAGCTGCTCTGGTTTAGGTTCTAAAAGTTTCATTTGCTGTAATATTGTGGACGGATTTTTAATTTAGAAATACTTCTGTTTTTACTTGCATATTCCAGAAATGAATTAGGAAATACCCTATTAGTTTTATGCTTTTAGAACCAATATAAAATTCCGAATGAAAATGATATGAAAAAATGACATTATAAATATATGCTTAAAAAAACTAACAATAAATAGATAATTATATGATTGAGCAATTACTGCATGACAATGTAATAAAGGATACTACATGTCCACTACAAAACAAATGCAATTCATATCTTTTGTTGAAAAACTACCCGTCCCCTTCCCCACTACGAGGACATCCACTATCTGCAAGCCTTCGTATTCAGTAACACAATAGCAATCTCTTCCGTACAGAACCCCTCTCCCGCTCCCCTCGCTTCCAATATAAGTATGCGAATTCCATATACATAAAATAATCATTCACTGCCCCCAGCCCCCACTTATCAAAGTTAGATAACCAAAATAAATATAATAATGGCTTTGAGACAATAGAACGTACAAACATACATGTTGGATAAGTGTGAGAAGAAAAGCCGGGAGTATTCATTCCACCCAATTTGCTGGGGAATGATTCATTGCTCCCATTCTTTTTAATCCATAACACTCAACCAAGCAGGCCGGAAGCGTTAGTAGAACATATTAGGGCAAAACACCAAAGTACTACATAGTATCTTTGAAACGCGTGTTGAGATGCATCAAGAATATGAATAAGAGCTTACCTTTATGTAGATTCAAAAAGTACAAGAAATGCAATCAAGTAACACCCCATGAGGTGAAACGACCAAGTTAACTAACAAGTATCCATGTCATATATATGAAGCATGTTAAGCACCACATATTATATTTCCATTTTTCAACATAGTCACAAGTTACTAATTTTGAGTAACTACTAACTATATTTCCAAGTGCAGCTTTAACTATAATCCAAACATATGATACGATATCAATCCACAAACCAGCTTATTGTTTAACATATAGTAACAAGCATCATTATCTTAAATGCATATTCATAAACCATAAATAAAAAGAAGTATACATTACCAGTTTAACGAGACGCGTTAAGCCCAAGAAGCATCTGACTCCCACTATTCGGAAGATACATAACATTTCCACTCCTAGCCAAAGTCGAAGATATCTCCCTTGATGCTTCAATCCTCCTAAGCTCAATCAACCCCATTCCAGCCGCTAAAGTAGCATCAGAGATCAACTTAGCAGACTCACTCTCACCTTCCGCCCTAATAATCGCCGCTCTCCTTTCCTGCTCCGCTTTCGCAACAACAAACTTGGACCTCTCAGCCTCCTGTTGAGCCACCTGCTTCTGCTCAACCGCCTTAGAAAACTCAGCACCATACGATAAATGTGTGATGGCAACATCATCAAGCACAATATTAAAATCCTTAGCCCTACGGACCAAACTATCTCTAACAAACGCAGAAACCTTCGGCCGCTCAGTTAAAAGCTGATCAGCATTAAACTGAGCAACAACCGCTTTCAAAACCTCGTTACCTATCGATGGAAGAACCTTCTCGTCGTACTCGAGTCCTAGGGTTTTGAATATGTTAGGCAGTTTGTTTACTTCAGGGCGGGACAACACACGCAATGTCAAATTAACCATTTGAAGATCCTTAGTACCGGAAATTGAGGAAAATGTGTGGGGCCTAGTACGAATATCAAATATATATGGCTTTTGAACAACTGGAATTAAGAAATGAGTACCTTCGCCGACTGTTTCGTCGATAACACCGCGAAAACGGTCGAAGAGGACGGCGCGTTGGCCGCCGTCGACGGTGTAAAGAGATGAGTTGAGGAAAGTGGCTGACGCGCCGAGGAGTACGGCGGTGCGTGCTACATTTGTTAGAAAGCTAACTGCTTCTTTTCTGCCAGCCATTTTTAGTTAAGATTGTGGAATCACGAAATTGGGGAAGACAAAGGGTTTTAGAAGAAACCCTGATCGAGTGATTTCTAACCGTATAAGTTGGCCGGGTATGGGCCGTCAATATAGAAATACTTATTTATTTATATGTATACTCAAGGTTATGCCGAGTCTGCCGAGTACCTAAAATAGGCTCCTGACTTTTCATCTTGCTGAACGGAATCCGATTCACGAGTTCTACAATCTTGATACGGATAAAATGATGATGAAGCATGAATTTATCAACTAATATTATGTTTAATTTTCGAGATTTGAAGTATTATGTTACTGTTTTTTAATTTTCATATCTAGAGTTACAATTACATATGATATTGCTTTACAAGTTTTAAATCTACATGCAATTTCAAAATCGATCTCAAAAAACAACTTGTCAAAAGTATATTGAGTTATCACTCTAAAAAAAAGAAACACGAGGTTCATAACCGTATAATTTGTTTCTTCTAAATTTTAAGAAATAGGTGGAAGTCGATATGTATTTTAAAATCTTAATTATTGGATCAAAATAAGATGAAAGTCCAATATTAAATCCCCAGAACTCACCTTCCGGTACAAATGCATTGGTATATATTGAAATTATACATTGTTCATTTCATCTTTTTTCTTTCGGTCCACATTTTATTGGATACACATTAGTTTATTACTTTGTATGCATTTATTTTTAAGTATAACATTTCTCAATTTAAATTCACACTTAAACCTATTTTCTTTAAAAGTTAACGATCTCAAAAACGGTTAACGTATAAATCGAATGATTTACAATATTGGAATGAATGTTTTTTCCTTTTTCCATAGTGTGATGACTCTATGCTTTTGAATATTTTTATGGGTTTATATGAATTGTATATGACTAGGAGAATTACCCGCGTGATGCGACGGCTTTTAATTTTGAAGACACTTTTATATTGGCGTTGATTAACTTTAATATAAACTCAATCATCTTAGATAAAGTTTGATAAATAGTCAAAATAAAAACTCTTACCATAATCCTAGTATTGTAATTGCTTTCATATTTATGATGGTTGCATTTTATTCCAAATTTTTCTATGAGCAATGTGGGATAAACTCACCATTTAACATTGATAAAAACGTGAAAGTTATATTGTTACACATTGGTTCTAAGAAATTTTGTAACACCTATCTAATGTCTATATATATTCTTAGTTTTTAATTTTTAAAACACATTATAAATATTTTATAAAGTAGTATAAAAGAATAGATATAACAGTTGTCTGTTTTTAAATTTCACATTTAAACTTCAAATCACAAGTGATTTACATTATTATCACATGTGATCAATAGTACTATCACATTGTGATTGTTGGGATAAATTTTCTTGTTAATTGAACATCACATAAAATTTATTGGTTTTAAACTCCACATTTTGTATTAAAATCACATGCAATGTTACCTTACGAATTTAAACGTTGTCCAAAAATGAAAAAACTAAAAGGCGTCAAATTTTTTTAATTTTGTCTTGTGTGTTTAGAAGAATTTTACATCAAATAAAATTTCTGTTTTTTAATTTTCATATCTAGAGTTACAATTACATATGGTTTTACTTTACAAGTTTTAAATCTACATGCGATTTCAAAATTGATCTCAAAAAATAACTTGTCAAAAGTATATTGAGTGATCACTCTAAAAAAAAAGGGAAACATGAGGTTCACAACCGTATAATTTGTTTCTTCTAAATTTTAAGAAATAGGTGGAAGTTGATATGTATTTTAAAATCTTAATTATTGGATCAAAATAAGATGAAAGTCCCAGATTAAATCCCCAGAACTCAACTTTATTATTGAACTAAAAATGAACTCAACTTTCTTTTGTTATTATTAGAATTAAATGAATATTTCTCACTATCTTTACTCTTATAAAAAAAATTCTAGCCCCCCTATTTTTGAAAATGTTGAAAAAAAAAAGAGATGCAAATGTACGACATTACCTTTCATTATTTTATTTTGCGAGTCATCTTTCTTATAATTTACCAACCCCCACCCCTCCAATTTATTTATTATCACTCTCTCTCTCACAAACACACACACGAACCACAAAACGCTCTCAAAAAATCCCCACCACCACCGCCAACACCATAACCATCAACGCGCAGGTATCTGACGCCCTGTAAATTGTATCCGTCACAACTTGCGGGTACCATGCTAGTCATCACTAACAGTCTTTATTAAATACCATAAGTCTCCAAATCCTATCCAAACATATGGTTGACCAATAATGCACATTTTTTTCTGCATCTCAAAGACATAATAAGGAGCAGTTCAAAAAAGAAAAAAAGACATAATAAGGAACATTTATTTGCATTACAGGCACGGCAAAGACACATTTCACAACTAACATCACAAGTTTAGATAAACAAGCATAGACCAAAAAAACTACAAACTAAACGATTAATCAAGTTGCCTACAAAACTACTTTAAGTTGTCGATAGAACATAACGATCATAGATATCGGGCTCCTGTTGATCAGCACTCGAGCCTTCATTAGGTACCCTGTGTGCACCAAAACACAGAAACTGGTTCACCGATGACTTGCTATTCACCACCCCTTGTTCTTCATTAATTCTATCGTCAAACATCTGAGTAGAGCTTGATGTACCCGCAACATCAATTCCTGTATGTTTGTTATCCAACGAATTCTGTGATGATAATGATGATTTAGAGAAGGAATTAGAACGTGATCCACAGTTTAAATGTGGCATTGCCTGCATAACTCCATTAACCAATCCTGAAGCAAGTTTCTTTTTAACAGTTGGACTAGGAAGGTTACTTCTCGCAGCGAGTGTTCTTTTATTGCTTGGGAGTGATGATGATTTTGAGTATTGTTGTCTAAGTGAAACCGGGATTTCGTTCAAGTTTTTTGTCAAAACCAACCCTTCATTTCCTCCTTTAATCGTTCTGATCCACCGTAGGAATCGTTGCATGCCTTTCTGTTTACTCTTTTTGGGATTCTTAGATTCTATGTTAGAGTTTGAACTAGAGTCAGCTTGACTCAGCTCAGGAGAATGCATACTGAATACAGGAGTACCATAGGCAGTTGAGGAAGTACTATCCATTCCAGTGTGCAAAAACATTTCTGAATCGGAATGTTTGAAGGAAGTTCCAGGACTAGAACCGCCACCATTGCCGCCCATTTTCAAATGGGAAGCAATGATTCTTCTTGCTGTGTAATCTTGGCTACCGAGAGTCGCCCCAGCTAAGATCAGTTGTCTAGAGAGTAGTTCTGATGACGCTGATTGTGGGCGTTGCTTAAGAAGATCAAGCGGGGCCATACCTTTGTTATCACAGATGTTCACATCGAGTGAACCCACAATCATAAGTAGTTGCACCAAGTCACTATGTAGGTTCCCATTAATGGCTAAATGAAGAGCGGTTCTTCCTTCATTATCTGTAGCGTTAATGCATTCTTCAACTTTGAAAGTTTTCGAAAAAATTAGTTGTTTCATGAGAATAATCTGGCGGTCAAGTCTTCGGAAAGTGGGAGTTTGGAAACCTGTTACCGCTTTGTGTAAAAATGTCTCTCCTGAATTGTTTCTTGAATGTATAGAAGAAGGGGATGCTTGGATCAATACTTCAACTGTTGATAATTGGCCTCTGTAAGCTGCTATATGCAAAGCCGTGTTGCCTAGTTTGTCCGTGGAGTTTATTATTTCAAAAGATGAAATGAGATCTTTGACTACCTGCATTTTATAACCGGTTCCAGTTATTTACACATATGTTTATGTATTTAAAGACAATGAAGATCAAAAACTATAAGTTTTACTTTCAAAACAAATGAGCAAAGATTGTTCAACATGTTTCTTGTAGAAAACCTGTTTGATAAATTAAATAACAATAAGTCCTATAGTTGTGGGTGACTAATAACTTCAACGATCCGTTAAGTTAATTTGGATATTAATGGGCTTGCCTGCTGTTATAGTCTTAGAATGTTCCATTAACAATTTATAGATCAAAATGTCTATTTTATTCAAATCCAATCTAACCGCAACCAACGTTAATATTATTTTCATGGCATTATATGACACAAAGAACATGCCTTATAAAGGACGGTTAACTATAGTAAAAATTATGTTTATTTTTTGTGTTCTCCTCAACTTCAAAAACCACAAATAAGAGATTATACTTTTATTCACTGTTTGAGAGACCCTGTTACGGGTCGCTATTAACATGGTCTCTCAACAAAAATAAAATGTGGGCAGTTTCAATTGTTGCTATAAAACATGGCAAAAGTGAAGCATAGTGCATTGTATGGAGACTAAATGAAGTGCAGTTCATAATGTGTGCCTAAAAACTTGTAAAAATAAACATGGTCCCAAAACAAAGTTGGAACGAAAGTGTAGACCCATTGTTCATTTTGAAAGTACAAAACTTTAAACATTAACGGGAAAAAAATACAACTTTTACCAAGAAAGTAAAAAGGCAAAATAAAAACCAAACATCATATTCAAAAGGCTGTAAGGCAAAATGGGTGGGTCGGGTAACAGATCAAAACAGAGGTTGAAACAGGTGTATTCAATTTGTTCGCTTTTTTTTTCTTTTTTAATATTACAAAACCTCTTGTAAAATTAAACCATCCTGTTTAGTTATTTCAACAGCTTACGATGGCATAAGCAGTTGAATAATGTCCTGATCATTTCAATTCAAACGCCCTCTTACTCGTGACTAAATTTATTACTTTTAGCTTCTTTAACTGCTACTGATCAAATATAACAAATATTGACCCATTACACGTTAAAAGTACCCACTTTACAAGAAATGAACTCGGAGATAAACATCAAAGATGCTCTTACCTCAACCTGTCCTCGTGCAGCCGCAGTGTGCAAGATCGTCGAGTATTGAACATCTCTATAACCCAAAACATCTTCATCACAACAATCACCAAGAACCTCCTTCAATATCTTCAAATTACCACCTCTAGCCAACGCATGAACCGCTCTATTCTTCATTTCCTGCTTATAACCATACGGAATCTCCCCAATATGTTCCTCCATCTGTCTCCCATTACCACACACGAACCGTGGAGACAGTGCAAAATCATAAATAACCCAAAAAACCTCACTCTCTTTACTCCTAGCAGCCGCATACAATATATCTGTCACACCATACTCTCCTTCCCCAAATACCAAAAGCGGATCCTTTTGTAACAATTCTTGCACAAAATGCAAGTCACCAGCAGAAGCTGCAGTATACAAAAGCCACCCTCCATACCCCGACCCAATCAAAGAATTTTTCCCTCTTTTACATTCACCCTCAAGTAACAATTTCCGGGCAACCAAAGACCGGTTTTTTGCCACATCATCAAATTGCTTTTCATCATCCCAAACAACCTCAAGGCGACGAATACGCCTTAGGGATGTTAGTTTTATTAAATGGTTTCCGTCCATACGAAGCAGCTCGCGAACCAAGTCATAGTGACCGTTCGCGGCTGCCCAATCGATGGGAGACACGTACCACCATTGGTCCCCAGTGCTCTCCCATCTAAGAGGAAAATATGTTGGTGCCATTAATAACCCAAAAATTATTTCAAACCCCTAATTGGTATTGTTTCACAACATCTCTGCAACAAAAAAGAAAACATATACAATTATTTTTACTTTGCAAAAAAGTGTCAAAAAGTTGAAGTAGAAAAAACACAATCAAAGAATAAACAGCATGTGAAAATAAGCACTATATGTTGTCAGAAAGGAACATAAACATAGCATGCTAGCACTAGAACAAATTATTATCACAGTTTATTTATTATAAATGTAACATTAAGTCATTATTATGGTAACTGTAATAATTACTACAAATTTTCTTTTTAACCGCAAATTATCCTACTCCCACTTTAAACTACCCCGAATGCTTAAGATTAAACCCGAGACCTTCTAAATATACCCCCAAATACCCTTTTCCACCCCAACTTCTCATATCCGATACGAGAAGTGAGTCTCGAACCCAAGGGTTGATACCCAATATGCTAACACCTTACCAATGCCCCACCAAATACTTTACGAATGAGCCACCAACCCCATTGGTAAATTTGAGTAGTATTAACATTAAAATAAAATAAAAAGTAAATAGGGGGTGGAGGTTTAGTAAATAATCATGATGATTGATTTATAATAAAGGTAACAAACAAGAAAGTGAAACATTACCTTATTATATTATTCACCTTCAATAAATGAAAAAAGAAGAAACTTTTTAAAGAGCAAAGATAAAAAAAAAAATGGTTGTGTATATGTAAATGTTACAGTAATTAAGATGGTAAATAAATATGGCGGGAATAGTGAAGGAGAAAGATTCGGGATGGTGGTGAAAACTGACTGTAACTTGGCAGAAGAGAAAAGGTTTGTTTGACTGACCGGGAATGCTTGAAAAGAAGACAAAATGAAAGAGAAAATATAAATAAATACAGACGAATAAATAAAGTGATAGTTGAGAAAATCGAGATCTTTGTTTGCCTGCCTGAGAGGACTTTGTCATTATCGATCACGCGGGAATATCAATACTCTTCATCTTCTTCTTGTTGTTATCACGTCGGTTATTATTATTATTATTATTATTATTATTATTATAT
This sequence comes from Asclepias incarnata, assembly GCA_025447715.1. Lineage (NCBI taxonomy): Eukaryota > Viridiplantae > Streptophyta > Magnoliopsida > Gentianales > Apocynaceae > Asclepias > Asclepias incarnata. The sequence continues at coordinate 1,923 of JAOEHQ010033554.1, read as the reverse complement.
TATAACACAAGATATGCTCTATAGTCTATACAAGTACTATTATAATACAAGTACTTATATTTTTATGTTGTTTATTATTATATGACAAAAGTTATGCGTCCAACTAACTAATATTAGGCCGTTTGTACTAGGAAGTAAGGGTGTTATTCGGCCGGTTATTTGGGTTTCGGGTTATTTGGGTCGGGTTATTCGATTTTTCATGAATATAAACTAATTCGTAACTCAACCCGAATAAGATTCGGGTTATTTGGGTTCGGGTTATTTGAGTTGGGTCGGGTTTCGGGTATTCATATTCAAACCCAAATAAATATTAAGCAAATAAGTTTGGGAAGTGTTTGGCTTTTGATTGTTAGGGGTTTTCTTAAAACCTTTATATTATGTTGTGTAAGGAAGACAACTTGTGATAGAATCATAAGTTGTAGGCAAGTGTGGTTTGGATTTGGGAATCGAAATAGAAAACATGTGTATAATTCTTAATAATATGGAGTTATAGAATATGAATGACAACTTGTATTTCTTATTGTAAGTAACTAGACATTTTTTAATATAAAAGTGCATATTCAATGTTTAATCAACTAGTATAAACTATAAAATATAAATGTGGTTAATAGTAGTATAGTTTTACTAATAATAATATCAAATTATTAAAAAAAATAATAATAAAACGCTTATTCGGGCTATTCGGGTTACCCAAATCTTTTTATGTTTAACCCATATACCAAACCATATAAAAGATTTGTGTAACACCCCAAGATTTTAAATATTATAAAATAACCTACTATTGTAGTTTTGTCATAAATAAAAGTTCCTAGTATTTTATTTTGACATATGAGACTAAATTAGTTGGAACTTTAGTGGATAGCGGGTATAATACCCCTTAAAAAAATGCTATAAGCCGTAGAAAAGGGGAACCACCCCTTTTTCCTTTCATTCACTCATCCATTCCATTTCCTTTCATCCACAAACACCTTCTTCCATTTCTTATCTAAATCTTTCTTTCTTTCTTTCATTTCTTTTGATTAATTGGAAGAATCATTGTTACCATTTCATAGTAAGATCATTCCAAGGATTTCTAGTAATAATAAGTTGGGGGTTTTGGTAGTGAAGGTGTGTGTGTGTGTCAACACACTTAGAGGAAGAAAAGAAGATTTTTGGTGATTCCTATCATTTTAATTGTAGCCCAAATTCAAGGTAATATCATATTTCCTAATTTCTATTTAAGATTTTAGGGTTTTTAGTGTTTATGTAATTTGGGGATTTTATGGTTGAATTTGATTTAGGGTTCATACAACCTAATTTGGGGGTTTTTATGGAAAAGATGGATTATGATGTTTTATGATAGGTTTGATCATGAGGTTACTAGTAATAGTGTTATTGTAAGTATAATGGGTTAAATATGGATTAAATCGAGAAATTATAGTAAGGATCATGTTATGATATTATGAAAAGCTAGTAATATGATAAATGACGATTTGAGTAAAATCCCATAGTAAACATATGTAAGTATTGTTATTGGGTTAAATGAGCATATGTGAGAAATGGGTATTTTGAAATATTGATAGCTTGATATAGTCAAGTATAGAAATGATGTTTGTGGGTAAATTGTGGTGTAACCACATTATTGTAACGAGATATTGGAAATGATGATTTCCGTATGTTAAGTATGAGATTAACCATATTGAAATGGTAATTGTGTTGAATATGAAAACGAGATTTAGTGAAATGAGTTTAAGGGAACTAGTGATTTTGGCTAGATGGCCTATTGAGATGATGACCTTATATTATGTGTATTGTGATTTATTGCTAGGTTGAAAGCAATGACGATTGTATTGTGGTCATCTTGTTGTTGTCGCATTGGAGGTGAGTATCTTTGCATACATTTATATAGATGTTGGGTCAATTACAAGGTGATGGTGGATTTCC
>JAOEHQ010033543.1:0-13011 GCA_025447715.1 Asclepias incarnata | reverse complement strand
ATTATCAATTTATTACAATTCAATCATAAAATCTCATGTTACTAGCTTTTCCATAATCATATCAAAATGGTCATTACAATATTTTCTTATCACAATTATCATTTGACCAATTCTACTAACCACAATATTATTACTAATAACTTAATAATCAAACTCAATAGTAATACACCATTTCTATGAAAATCCCTAATTCTATTGAGTTGCATGAACCCTAATTTAAATGAAATTAAGAAATTAAATTACCTTAAGATTGATTGAACAAAAGGAATGAAAACCACAATTCTTCTTCTTCTTCAAGTGTGTCAATACACACATACACACTAAACTCCCAATTTGGTATTACTAAAGAGATGGAATGAATTTTTATTATTACTATGATATGATAATGATTTGATGATAATACTAGCTTGGAATCAAAGACTTGGAGAAATGAAAATAGAAAATGAGTTGGTTAAGTGAATCATAAATCATCAACATAAGTTGGCTGGCAACTTAACCATATGCCACGCCCCTTTCAATTTTTGAGTGGGTAATATATCCGCTATCCACTAAGATTCCAACCAATTTAATTTCATATCGTAAATTTAAATACTAGGAAATTATTTTAAAGACAAAACTACAATTATAGTTATTTTATTATCTTTAAAATCTTGAGGTGTTACATGTTAATAACAAAGGAGCAACCTTCCTTCTCTTTTCTTAAAAAAGCTTACTGAATTACCAAACTATCCTTATTATTTAGGGATTAGTTTTTTGGGATGTAAAGAACTATGACCGAATGTTCATAGTAGGAAATAACTAAGATCGTGTGCATTGTATGTAAGTAAATTGTTATTTTGATCAAATCATGTAAAAATGCATACTTGGCACCCCATATGAGTGCCACGTGTCAGTTTCTGATTGGTGCAAGTAAAAATATTACATGATTTGATCAAAATAATAAGTTACTTACATACAATGCACACGATCTTAGTTATTTCCTACTATGAACATTTGGTCATAGTTCTTTAAATCCCCAGAAACTAATCCCGTTCAAAAATGCTAAAAGAATGACACTATTCAAAAGCGTAAATTTTGATGCATTTAACTATATGAGTTAAAGAACTTTGCTATGGTTGTTTTGATACCTTTATATATACTTACTACCATTTTATTATTAATGAAAATTTTGGTGTTTAGAGGGCCCGATTTATGTTATCGTGCAAGGCCTCTAAAATCTAGGGATAAAAGTACATAAAAAGAAACAAAGTGAGTCAACCGGACCTAAAATGTAATGTAATTTAAAAGAAACCAACCTTGAGATTTTGAAGATTAAAAGCTGGATCGATGATTTTCCTATGTTTGGTCCATTTGTGACCCTCGGCGACGAGTAGCCCGCCAAAGATGCTATCTCGAAGTGGCTCTGGTGGCTTCTGAAAGTCATTTGGTTTTGATAGTACCTCTTTAATCAACTCAGGATCCCTGATGTACACCCTTGGGTGTGGCCCGAACCATACAAATGATTTCTCACCTGTCAAACAATCACCACGTACGGCGTGTCAAAGTGATTGTTTTTGATAAATAACTCACTTATATCACAAAACATATAGTAACACGTACAGTTGTCCCCGATATGACTAGAAACTACAACCTCTTAGATGATACGATAGATAATCAAAATAAAGGGAACAAAATATATATAGAGAGAGAAAAGAAGAAGAAAACAATACCATATTTTGTGATGATATGATGATCAAAAGGGAGAATATATGAATTGATATCATGAGTGATTGGGATGGGTTTTGATTTAGCTTCCTTCATCATGGTTGCAAGGTCTTTCATGTCACCAGTTATGAGCTTGTATGAATTACCTTTATATCCTTCATTTCTTAGCCACTTTTCGAGCTTCTTAGGCTTCAACCATACCCAGTTTACCACTTTCCATCCCCATCTTACTAGTACAGATATAACAATGGTGATCACAATTTTGCTCAATGTTTCCATCGCCTTCTTTCTTTCTTTCTTTTCTTATTTTATTATGTATCAAAAAAAGATGGTATTATTAGTCAACTACTAACCTTTAACCTCTATATATAACATCCACATTATATGTGAAGGTTCTATTAGATTCTTACAGTGTGTTAGATTAGGTTTCCTTTGTTTTTATTAAGGAAATGGTATATATCTTTCTAACAACTTGATTATGACATTTGGTAAAATCAAATGAAATTAAGAAAGAGAATAAGTGGATTACACTTATTATGTAATCAGATTATTAAGAGAATTATTAGCCTGATTTTTATGAGTATATATCATATCACTTTTATTAATATAACTTGAGAGGTTCTATTAATATTGTAAGATATAAAAATCCCACTAGCTATTTTGTCTTTATATCTTTGTCATAATAATATTATTGTTAGATATAAAAATCCCACTAACCATTTTTTTTTATCTTTGTCATGATGGGCCTCATTACTATGTATTTACTGATAATAAAAAGATTGTAATATTGTTAGATATAAAAATCCCACTAGCCATTTTGTCTTTATATCTTTGTCATAATAATGTTATTGTTAGATATAAAAATCCCACTAACCGTTTTTTTTATCTTTGTTATGATAGACCTCATTACTATGTATTAACTGATAATAAAAAGATTGAAATATATACATTGAGGTTTTTTTTTTTCAATTGGACTTATGATAGAAGACTTTGCCTTTTAGATATCACGGTTCGATCCTTGAGACAAACGAGCTTTACCAATAAGTCGTCGACGTATTTTTGGGCGGACAAGTTGTTACGCCCAATTTTGTTTTTGTTTTTAAATTTCATTTTACTATTATAAATAGATATCTATTCAATGAATACATACCTATCTGGCTATACTGAATACCATATCATAACGAAACGGCAAAAATAGAAATTTCGGCATGACCTCATCGTAAGATCAACAACCAATGCTCATTATCTGAGCATCAAAGACCTGCTATTTTCCAATCAAAACAACCTGCTTATATACAACCAAACATACTCGACACGAGTTAGTTTAATAGCCGCATTACAAGCTAAAAGAAAGATATCACACTAAGTTCTCAAAATATGGGCTAGTGATGTAACAAGTTACATGTACTCGGCTGTAATTTAAAGATAACACTTGCATAACCTTCGGCAAGTGCTCATCCACGGCTATGTCTTCCCAAGGCTCGCCCTATCTAGATGTCCATCACTAGTGCCAAATCCACTTGCACCTACAACAATAACAATTAAATGAATAAACGCATCGCTTAGTAGGTAAGAGAATCGGAGGAAAGGATGGGCGCTCGAGTGGAGCATCCAGATGTTGCTTCTACCAGTAACCGTTAAAAACAAGCCACAGCTCCATAGAACCTCCAGTGTTATATAAAGATATTTGTCTTTCTATATCTATTATGATATCTTTACTACTGAAATCTTATGGTCCATGCTACTCTTTATGGTAAATCTATGAGCTCACCAACATTATGTTGACATATTTTAGCATGTATTTCTCAAGAAACTAAGGTATCATGAAGAAACATACACAGAGAGTCACATCTACATATTTTATGAAGAAAAAAAGATTTTCTTGTATTATAGTTTACTTTATGTTGAAAATCTCAATTGATAGTTTTGAATTCGTTATTATAACTATGTAATGGATAATATGTTTTTATCAATAAAAACGTCACATTTAGAGGTCATTTATTATAATTTGTGTTGTGCTCTCAAGAAGTCGCCTTCCCCTTGATTCCGCCTTGGGCGGGGTATGACATTACTTTTACGAGTCAATTTATGTCTTAAGATAAACGTTCTTGCATGTCTTTCAATATTTAACACTAATATCAACTTTGACACATAAACATGCGCGTAAAGACAACTTGAAACATAAATGGAATTTTGATAGATAACTAGTTAGTGAAGCATAGAAAAACCTTTTTGATTTAATCTTATATCTCACGAACGAATATATGACTCCTAGATTAAGACGTCGACGTTGAATCCATTGGACTCTTTAGCTTTGATTCAACGATTCCCGGCACGATTATCGAATCTCGGTATACATAGTTGGATTCTTTGATACTTCGACACCAGGTGAGTTCGCAGCCCCTTTTCGTATTAACTATTTTTAAAACTTCGGGGTGGAATGCATGTGAACCTTTACGTATGCTTTAAGAAAACTTATAGAATTATTTGCTTGATTCTAATTGACAAGGTATATGCATTTGTCTAGTATGTCATTAATGTATTAATGATGTGGTGGGTTAGCCGATGGTACACCCTATATATAAACACCGTTAGTGCCTTAGAGGTAGGACTAGAACGACTATATATACATAGAATATCTAGTGATAGCTTGGAGTCTGTTATGATACGTAGATTCTTATATGATTCATTAGTTATATTTTGTGTATTGTGTATATACGTTTGACTAGTATGCCGTTAATATACTAGTGATGTGGTGGGTTAGCTATTAGTACACCTTATATATAAGCATGACTAGTGTATTAGAGGTAGCACTAGAATCGAACGTGTATATAAAATGTGTTAGATTGAAATTCTTTATTTGGATTCAAATTAATTATGTTAGTTGTGTATATATGTTTAGCTGATATAATCAATGTATTATTGATGTGGTGTATTAGTTGTTGGCACACCCTATATATAAACATCAATAGTACATTGGAGATAGATCAGCATTAAACTGTATAAACATATATTCAAATTCATAGATTCAAATTCAGATTTAGTATAGATACTTATGAATAGTGATATTGGGGTTTCGCCGCCTTTGCTCGCTAGATATCGGAATCGCGGGTGCATAAATATTTAGATTCAAGTTTAGATATTTATACTCATCTTTGTGAGTGTAAATATCTAGATTCAGATTCAGATTTACAATATGTATGATTGAGATTCACTAAGATTCTATTTATATGTGATATATTTGTTAGGACGCATTCATATTGTTTTATCTATTTTTTTAACTGTGCACTCATGTGGAACCAGATATTTTGAACTTGTTTTTGAACTATAAAACCTGTGAACTCACCAGCTTCAAATCTTTTTACTTCATGTTTTTCAAGAAATAGGAACTAAAGTTGGAACTTGGAAGTGTTAGAAGCATGTTGTCATCTTCTGCATATTTTGAGTATTGGATCAAACCTTGTGAAGGGCAACGAAATCCTGCCTAAAACATTGTACTTATGTGTTGTGAACAATGTAGTTGTATATATTTTGTAAAGGGAATAACTTAGGTGCTTTCACAACTTATATGCTTCTAAAAATTGCTCTGAGAAGAATTTTTATTTCCGCCCTTAGAGTTTATTTGAAGTACACATTGCATCCTTCTTTTAAAATGGTTGTGAGGGGGAAACACCTAACTTATATGCTTCCGAAAGCATATAAGTTATCCTCTTTTGTAAAATCGGCTATCAAATATTGGTGGATGCATTGATATTTAAGGTCTTGGTTTTCTTACATTTGCAAACCTTTATGTTTTAATGAAAGGCTAAGGTGAATGTTTATATTATAATCTTATGTAATGCATATCACATCTCTGCGTATCTCGTGCTTCTGCTTAAGCAGGGTGTGACATGTACATCTATCTGGATCAAAGGCACCATCTCCAAATAGCCCGAACAAATAAAAACTCTTTCGTTTACAAGTTTGTGTGATATAACCAATAACCAATTAAGTTAAATATAATGAATTCATATTCAAACCTCGTTGTCGGAGTGCCTACGCTAATAGATAGAACCAATTAAGTTAAATGTATTGAATTCAAGTGAATTTTATATATACCCCTCCTAAATCTCTAAATATCATATATATCCAAAACATTTTTCAAAGTTCAAAACCATTGTACATAATGTATTGAAACTTATACTTTTGGCATATATGATATTTAGAGGGTTTAGAAAGAGGATATATGATATATTGGTCGTCATCCTCGGAGTGCCTACGCTAATAACACATACAATAGAACATACACAGACAATGGCTCTCTCATCCCGGTTAAATAGTTTGGGGAGAGGAATCGTCCATATAATAGGCAATACACAAAAATATTTCTTTTATTTTTAGCCGTCGATCATGTATAGTCGTAGCACACGAGTAAAGCATGTTTGGCATTAGCTTCAAGTTAAAATTAGAAAACTACATGCTAGCAAAACATAAAACTGATGATAAAACCGTATATTGAGTAACTCTGACAATATCTTTGGATTAGTTGAAGTCATACCGCAAACAATTCTACTCTTTCACCTAAATTAACAAAGAGGCCGCAATTGACAATTATTAGGGATTTACAACGGCCAAAAATGAAAGAAAATCTACCACAACCACCTGATCCCTATTGATAGATGATGAGTAACTGACTTGTGTTTGACCAGGTTGTCTTTTGTGCTCCATAAATTCGACCAAACAGACGTGGTGAAGCTATCATTGAGGACTAGCCAGGTCTGCCATATTTGCTCCTATAAACTGCAAAAAGGATTTTGAGAATGAAATGCTAATCAACTAAAAGGATCAAAGAAATAATTCTATTAAGAATATGCAGTGAACACTGATTAAAACCGTTCCTGAGCGCTGGTATCGAATTGTTTGCACTGAAAAATAAATGGAATGTATATACGTCTACACACACAGATACAATCCTACTAACATTTATCACAGACTGGAAGTTACAAGTAAGATAGTTAAAGAACACAATTACTCTTGCTGTCTAGCAGCTTGCTGTTTTTCATATGGTCTCAGGCACCTTTATCCTGACCAGTCATCAGAATTAATGCAAAGCAGGATACCTATGCCGGTAGACTCTAGGCAGGTGACAAGGGCAAGAGAACGTTAGAGAAGGGTGCGTCGTTGGCTACAAGAGGAAAGTAGGAAGTTTTAATAGGGAGGGTAGGAAATTGGCAATTAGATGGCAAGTGACCAATTTGGAAAGCAAATAAATTACATGGATGGGTTTAATAGAATTAAGATATGTTTGGCAAAAAAAACTCCGAGTTGGGGTTGTGGCTATGGGGTGGGGCTGGGGCTAGGAGCTGGGGCTTTTTTTCAACTCTCCTAAAAGCGCGTTACCAAACATGCCCTTAGTCTATAAATAGCAAGCTGGGAGAAGACTGATGTATGCTTAATGTAAATTTAGGATAATGTGGCAGCATTGCATGGTCTTTGACTGAACAACTGAAGAGTTCATAGATTGAGCATTGGCACTGTATCCTGTTACAGCATCCCATGCGGTTCTCGAATCAGTTGCTACCAACTGAGACAAAGTTTTCCTAAGTCAGTTTTTGAAGGAATTATTTCAAATGCAAGGAAACGTCCTGAAGAGAAGCGCTAAGCATCATCGTTCGGATTGATGTACAAACATAGATGGTACATCGACGTGTTGAGACATACCTCTCATGCTTTATTTCAGAAGATACCCCAAAAGAATGCTAAAGAGGTTGCAATGTACCCTGCATGTCTCCATTTAGAATTCCTTTTGGACAAGAACCCCCATCTGTACATTATAGCCACGATGCAACCGATGTTTCAAGTTGATCAATATTTATTGGAAAGCAACCGGGTCTCAGAAGAGTTAAAGCAACACTTGTTAAATGCACTACTAGATCATCAAACAGATAAGCAACACCAGGACTGCAGTTTGAAATCAGACATAATGTGTAGTTGAAACTCTAATCTTACCAAAAGAAATCCATTGCTGATCAAAGAAACAAGAAGCTCGCTCCACGTCATTTTGGGCCACTCATGGTTACATAACAAACAGGGAAGTGGGTTACTGGCTACAACTTCCATCTGCCTATACTGTTCATCCTCTTTTTCACGTTTCACAATGCCGGCGCATCACTGGAGATCATACTCAGATTCCAATTTTATCACCCACCTTAACTAAGGATATAGAAGTAATGTTAGGACCAAAATCAGTAAGAGTATTTCAAAGAGCATCGTATGGAAAATAGCCAATTATTTAACAGATAAGCAGATCAGGAGGTGCATTTTAAGATCGGACATAATGTGTAGTTGAAACTTGACTCTCTGATCTTACCATAAGAATCCATGCCTCATCAAAGAAACAAAGAGCTCGTTCCACAACAATTTTGGGTCAATCACAGTTACTGAATGAACTGGGGAGTGGCTTGCAAGCTACAAGTCTACAACTACCAACTGCCTATACTATGCATCCTCATTTTCCCCTTTCACATTTACGGTGCATTATTGGAGATCATACTCAGATTCCAGTTATATCAATCACCTTAACTAACGAAATGGAGGGAATGTTAGAACCAGTTTCAGCAAGAGTACATCAGGGAGCACCGTATGGAAACTAGCCAATTAAGATGTACAATGACGAGATTGAAATTAGAATGACGGGTAGATTAAGAACAGAGCATTTCATATAGGAACAAATGATCACCAACATGAAAGTATGAAACCTTTGCTTTGATGGTTCTGTGGAAAAATACAGGTACTAACATTCACTCTAAGCTGGTTTGAATTACCCACAGACAATGAGATGACATTTCAGAAGGTAGAACATGAAGGGACTGAGATAGCAGAATAGTTCATAAAGAAAGAACATTTAACACATATTAATCATATAAAAATGGAAACATTGATGATGAATCAATGAGAGGAAAGTAGGTCATACACCTTCAAGTGTTGATACTTTAATAGTTCTACGCATGACAGCACAGAGAGGATGAATTAACATGATAGTGGGGACCTAGTTTAATTACTTCATAGCAGAACTTGTTACAGTATAGAAAATAGATGCCGTTCACTTGAAAACTTCCTTCTTGTAGTGTTCTAATTTCCTTTTGTATCTAGATCTAACCTTACTAAAAGCTAGAATCACAGTGATTAAAAGATTTTCAGTGTTGCATACCTGCCTCTCTTTTTCTGGTTAACACAATAGCTTTATAGAAAGTTGTCCTAATATTTTCCTTTTTTCTATTGATCAGCATAGTTAGCACTACTTTATGCCATTTCTGACAAACGGACACATTCAAATCCATATGAATCGTCATTTAACCCGTATTCATTTTGTTGAGCGTAGTTCTTTAAGAATTGGGTAATCCAGGCTTAGTTTTGGACTTTTGGCATATCATGGAGCAAAATTTTCAAGTCGGGGTAAAGATTCAAGCATTCAGGTTCATCAAATAAACGAAACATCAACAAACGACACAGTTCTATAAAAAGGAATCATCATCAATGGTCTTATTCCTAGAATTACACTAATAACGAAAACAAAACCAAAAAAACACATAAGCATGAAAAAGGGATATACAATGATATAAAAAGATCACTACCCACCAATATAAAAAATCTAGCATACACCTGTCAAAACTAGCATATAACATAAACTTAACCAATAACTATGAATCCATCTAAGTAACGTATATACAAAGATCATTTTGAACCACATTCTGTACCATCCCATTCTGGAATATGATACTAAATGTAAACTCAGCTATATCTTAGTACCGAAAGATACTTACACTTGTTAGCTTTCCAATCATCATAACGATATACACCACTTTATTTCTATCAGCACGGGTTCAACAATACACAAAAATCCTTCAAAACTTCCACATTACAATCGTTCATCGCTACCTCTGCTTCGCAAAAACATAAATCAATAAAATGAACAAAAGAAAACACATAAACTTCATCCTTTCCAAAAGCTAGCAATGTATGCGTACCTTCTTCACCTCGGTAACTCTATACAGATCAGCATGTATCTCAGTCAACCATAAACCAGGAAATAAAGTCTGCAAAAATACAATATCAATATCAATTCATCATTACATCAAACAATCAATGTGTGTGTGTGTGTGTGTGTGTGTGTGTATAAGCCTACAACACCTGATCTAACAATATTCACAATTAGGTCAAACTATATAAACAAATTATATATATATATATATATATATATAGGATATATATAAAATACTTACATCCAATTTATTCTGTATAGCTTTAGGTCTTTTTTTAGGCTTACGTGGCAGTCGTCTTTCTCCCATATCTTCAAAATCCTTTTCCATTTCTTTACGCGATAAGGGAACGGAGAATTTAGGTCTAGCTTTCTCTTTCTTCTCAGTTCCGTCACCGGACGGAGGAGGAGGTTTGAATTCAACATCTTCATCTTGTGCTACTAATAATTGATGATGATCAGCAAGTTCTTTTTTGAAATTAAGTATAATTTTCTCCCAATTAGATTCAGTATCTCCGTCTTTAGCTTTCAATTTGAGTATTAGATTATCGATGACCGCCGGTGACGGTGGCCATAAGTGTGAATCGACGGCGATTTCAGCTGAATTTGTTGAGTTGTTGCATTTGGTGAGGTTGAGTTGAATTGGGGAATTTGTTACAGATTTTGATTTTTCAAGCATTGTTGTTATTTTTATTATTATGAATTTATAAATTGTTAGTGAATTGAATGGGATTGATTTGTGTGTGTGTGTGGAATTGTAGAATCTGTGTTCTGATTATTTTGGAGCTAGGTTTTTCCGGGGAAAGGGATATATGGCGAGCCCAACCAAAAGACTATAAAAGCCCATGTGCCAATCTATAAAATATTAAATTATTAAATTATTAAATTAAATTATAGATAGATAGATGCATAGATACTACTATAGTGCCGCACAAAGCAACGCGATTAAATATTTTTGTTAACAGTGTTCATTAATAGTTCATTACATTGAAAAATGTTTATATAAATTTATATGTGATTTTTGAAAATAATATTTTTACAATTAAAAGTTATAAACTATATGTTATATAAATTAAATTGGTGATTAAATAAACTAATTATTTAAATGATAAAGTTTGACTAAATATTTAAATAAAGTATAATTTAATCATTAATGGTTATATGATAGGGGTATTCAAGGTATTTTAAGTTCTTAATCTTGAAAGAAAAAAAAAAGAGGAGGGTAAATGCTTTACATAGTATTGTAGATATTAGATTTTGTGTCTGATGCATACACACGATTAGACTGAAATAATGATATTAAATACTTAAATTTTATTTTTGTGCATAATGATAGTTTAAACATTCATATACATTTTTTAATTTCAAAACTTTTCATTTTCTATTAAATATGATATTTATGAGTTGTAGAAATTTTTAAGATATGAATGTCCAATATTTGGTAAATCGATTTAAGATAAAATTAATAAATAGTAGAGATTGTTTAGAAAGTAAAATCTAATTTTAAGTTGGTTGAGTTTAAAACTAAATTTAATAAATTGTAAAGATTTTTTTAAATAGAAAAGTTTATTTTTAGATAAACTATAGCTTGTGATTAGACAATTTCTAGATTAACTAAGTTTTAAGACAATTGTTTGTTATTAATATTTAAATACTATTAGTTTGATAAAAAAAAAATAGCATGATATTTGGTGTAATGTGGCATTGAATAATTTTGTTAGTATCTTTTGAGTTTTTAAGAGATTTTGAACATTTTTAGTGACTAAAACGTGGTTGTGTGAAAGACAACATGAGTGTGATTTGTCATGTCTTTTTAGTGGGTAAAAAGTATATTGTTAATTGGGGTTTTTTTGAGGAGTGAGTACTTGTGTCATGTGACGCCAAGTCATACCCCGAGATGTTACTAAAAAAAGAGGGAGTGGAGTAACTTAGATGTGTCATGCTTTGTCTTCTTTTCTTTTTTTTTTTGCCTAACTAAAACAATATTAATTGAATTAATAAAACAAAGTAAATACTAAAAATTAAAATACATTGCTTTTTAAAATGTAATGTATGTAGTATTGTCTTTACCAAAAAAATGTATGTAGTATTGTAAAATAAATTTTTTTATAAAAAGTTTAAATTTATTGCGGAAAAAAAAACATATTGTTTTAACACAGCCAAAGAAAAATAAATAAATAAATAAATACTTGAGCCATATCCATTACCCCTTCTTCTTCTTCATTTATATATTACAATGTATACATATACATATGGAAAAAAAAACCATAAAATAAAATAAAATAAACTTATATCAAATACTTTTCTTTTTCCTATAAAACTCAAAATACTAATCTCGGAAAGTTGAAAGTTACAATACTCGCGCCCATCTTGCCCATTCCGCTGGGGTGAGGGGGGGGGGGGGTGTTCACGACGGCATGGCCCGACGACAGCAGTCACCCCGCCCCACTCCCTTTAGTCTTAATGAACTTGTGATTATTATTGGTATGAATTTCAATGTTATGATGGTCTTAACATTTTGTAGTTGCAATAATTAACTTTTAATGTTAAATGTAACATTCCAAACTTTTTGTTTTAAATGGTTGACTTTTTCGTTAAGTCAACATTTTGATTTCCGCTAAGTCTTTAAATGACTTAGTATATGTGTAATCAGTTTGACTTATATGTATATATGTTTAATGATATGAGTTATGAAATAACTTAATTAGTTAACGGACTTTATAAGTCATTGTGTGTTTCCATTAGATTAACGATGATGTGTGAACTTCCATTAAAGAATTAAGTTTACATTGAAGTTGTCTCCTAAATGTCTAATAACGAAATGCCAAACGTATCGTTAAATTTCTTACAAATCTCGTCCTAAATTTAACGACAAATAACAAATAGCCATCTAGCTTGCCTAAGTTAATGCCACATGGGGCAGAGCATGCAAGACACCTGTGAGTTAATTAAAAATCTGTATCAATATGAAAACTTATCATCACAATACAATTGATAACATCAAACGATTAGTAAATCACAAAACACACATACATACCTCGTCTCTAGCATTTGCGGCTTTTCTTTGAAGACTCTAATCGGATTTTTAGCTACCGGCCCACATACTAAATACAGGTATTACTTCAATCTTTAAAGTTCTTGCTTCGTTACATGTAAAGAAAAAAAATCGGGATTTCATAACCCAAGTGCCTCGGTTTTGATTTGTATGCAATTATATGTAACTACTATCTCGTGGAAAAAATTGTACGGATAGTGCAAAAACAATAACATATGGTGTAAATGGGATGCGT